>BQKN01061784.1:155027-167579 GCA_022839385.1 Asparagus kiusianus
ACTTTCAATCAACGATTACAACTCTTTCTCAAACTACACACAATAGTAGTTCTAACTCCTATTGCTTGTGCAGGATCGTTGCCGGTACTGTGGTTTATCCGTAGACCGCCTATGGATCAGATCCGGTTAGCAGAAGATGGATAATCAATGCTTTTACTTCACGAAGGAAGTAATCGCATCAGTGGTAATCTCGACCAAGCGAAATCACGGCTCTTCTCGGGATTAAGACTAAGCTTAAATCCGGAGGAATAGGAAGAACAAGTCTCAGATCTGTCAAACTCTCACTTTGTTGAGGAACTCTGCCAAGAGCTGCTAACTCTCTGAAATTCGTGCTCCAATCTCTAATTTGACAGCACTTCATCCTCTTGATTTCCAGATCCCAAGAAATGAACACCCGAGCTCGTATTTATAGGCTCCGGTTAAGGGGTTTTTGGATCAAAATAAGGGACTCCTCCTTATCTTCAGTTAATAACTGATTAACAATAGTATAAGACCAGTTAGGATGCTCAGGAACAAACAAATCCCGAAAGAATCCGTAAAAATCGAAAAAAACTAGTTTTGGATCGAAACTGCCCGATTCGCCACTTGGTGGCTCGGCCATGACCAAGCCACCAAATGGTGGCTCGGTGTTGAGCCACCAAATGGTGGCTTAGCGCCGAGCCACCATTTGGTGGCTTGGCCATGGCTGAGCCACTAAATGGTGGTTCGGCCGCCGAGCCACTACTTGGTGGTTCGGCCCATAGCCAAACCAATAGCCTGGACGGGTCGTTTTGACGCGACTCGACCGCCAGGGGCTTTCTTGATTTTCTAGGCTTCAACTTGTTTCGTGTTTACGTGTATTTGATTATTTTACTGTCTGGTAAGCTTCCTCGATTCGCTCTGCGTGTTTCGTGAACGCGCGAACCGTTTGGCGGTGACCAATGAGTACGCGGGCCACTCGAACAAATCGTCTTAACTTGGATGATTACGTTTATCACCTCCTCTTCGTCTCGAGTTGTATACGGGAACTTATAGGCATTTTTAGACGGCTACAGAGACGTAGATCGAAAGGACCGAACTCCATGATTATTTTCTTGTGTTTGAGTTTGTCTTTGGCGTATTTATTATTGTATATTTTCATATCGCGATTGTTGCATGTTTATATCACCCTTGTTTATATTGCATATCATTTCTCATATATCTTGTTGTATATCATAATTGCTAGGATGTTGTTGTTTAGTAGAAAATTTATAATAAGAAAATGATGAAAGAATCATATTTGATTTTATTCTCTCTAATTGCTTAGAAAAAGAATGTTTACAACTCTCTCAAACTTAATTATAATTCGAATTTCTTAATTACAAAAGAGAAGAGAATCGATAGAGATACTCCCCTTTGTTTAATTATGGGTTCTTCACGGTGGCGATGGAGTGCCTCCCTCGAATGCTCGTGTCGAGTTTGCTTTCCGTTGACGATCCGAATATCTTGTTTCACTAGAACGATTGATGGAACTTACGTGGCAAGTGTGAAACTCTTAACAAGTTAAAGAACTCTGAACGAGTTGTAAAACTCTGTAAAAGAGTTGATTTGAACCGAAATTTGGTTAATAACCTTAGGCCGAAAGCTTCAAGGACTGCTCTAAAAGATGAATATCGATCTCTCTTTTGTGTAGTTTTGATCTCCAAAATTCTAGATCGAAGATTCTAAAAAGCCAGCCAAATATCTCTTCTTCGCTGTCAAGTCGAATGACCCTAACTAAGCTGATTTCCTAGCTATTTATAGAGGATTAAGGGGTGTAACCGCTCCCTTAATTCTCTCCATAATGGGGGTTAACCACCCCCTTAATCCACTCCTAAGTGGGGCAAAAATCCCTCAAATCGTGGGAAGAAAACGATTTCTTGAACCGTTCAGTTCGTGCTTTGAACGAGTCAAACACTGAAAATAGCGTTTCCGAACTCTGCGTTTTAGACTTGAAACGTAGAGTTGGGCCTGTTTTAGGTTGAAAACTTTGTGTTCGCACAACGTTGCAAATCTGAAACGTAGAGTTGGGACGCAGAGATGAACTCTGTGTTTTTGAGTCCACGAACTCTGCGTTTTCAACTGGAGCGCTGGGAATGACCTCTACATTTTGAACTTGAACGCTGGGGATAAACCCTACGTTTTCAACTTGAACGCTGGGGATGACCTCTGCGTTTTGACTTTGGAACGCGGGCATGACCTCTGCATTTTGATTTGAAGAGAACGTTAATTTGTAGTCTCTTTTGCTAGAACGTTGCAAAGACCGTCATCTTGTAATATTCTTATTGGCTCCTTAAAAATATGAGAGTTGTCAGATTGTAACTCACAATATTGATTATGAAGGCTATTGATTAGAGCTTTATTAGTTATTGCAAAGGTCGTCAGATTATAACTTTCATCGATTTACGTGAAAGTTTTTAAATTATAGCCTTCTGGAAGTTGTCAGATTGTAACTTCCATCATCGGTGTCTGATGAGAGATCAGATATCTGTAGTGATTTTTAGACAACCTACAGTTATTAATTAGTTTTAAATTGGCATTAAATCAGATTAGATTAGCATAAACCCTATTCACCCCCCTCTTTAGGGTTCTTTCCTAGTGGCATTAGGGTCGAACAACTTAAAGCTCAAACATTATACACACATACACATTTTCATTTTATAGCTTTTGAGTTTAAGTCGTATAAATATGAAACTAATAGTTATATACATATACATATATACTAGTTTTCTATTTATCGGTTTTGTTTTGGAAAATAATGTGTTTAGCTATATAAATATAAAACACATGAATATAATTACATACACACATATTAGTTTTATGTTTATATGTGCTTAAAATGATTTTATTAATTAACAAGTTTAAAATCAATGAAATCATGTTTATTTGCAAAATTATGTGCTTATGGATTAAAGACTTAATTACATCATGTTACATTTTTCCTTAGTCCATTAATCCATTCAAAATGAATATGCAAGTTTGTTTGTCAAAATTTCAAGTGTATTGAGTTTTCATGTTTTGGACTATTTTGCAAAATAATAAGTTTTCATATTTAGGAAGTGCAATTTAAAAAATTCATTTTAAAACATGTTTATATTCATGTTTATAAACATTTCTCAAAGTTTTATAACTTTTAGAATTTATTTGCTATTTTTAAAAGGGGTTTGAAATTAATTTTTACTTTTCATTATATGTACTATGCAAATTATCAGTCGACTGATAAAAATCATCAGTCGATGATGAAAGTGGCTGGAATAGCCGAAGTTTCTGCTCAATCGACTGATGAACTATCAGTCAACCAAAGTAGGTCATCAGTCGACTGATGAGTTCATCAGTCGACCAATGAGGTGTGAGCTGACTCCAACGGTTAACTCGCCAGTTGACTAATAAATAGTATCAGTCAACTGATAGCTTCCAACGGCTATTTCCAGCCTTACTAATTTTTGGGATTTTTGTCTTTTTTGCTTGGATTTTCTTGGTTCTTGGGCTTTGTTTTGTGAACCTACACATACCCCATTTCCTCAATCTTCTGAACTACTTAAGAAAGTTTTAAAAACAAGTTTATAAGAGTTTAAGGGTGTTTTGAGTTTGTTTTTTCAAGTGTTTATATGAAGTGGTTTTCACAAGTGGAAGAGGAGATTATTCATTCTTGTTTGGGCTTCAATTTCTCATCTCCATCACTCTTGTTGCAGAGAAGTTTTTGCTAACTTAATTCTAGCTTTATATATTTATTTTTTGGTTATCAATTTCATTAAGCTAGTTTTTATATTGAGTTTGCATTTCATTATACTTATTGTTTACACACACAACTCACCTGAGCTTTTAGTATTTTCACATATTGTATATTTGAGTTGTGGGAGTTGTAACATTGAGAGTGAGCTTAATTGAGTTCTCATCTTGTTTAGAGAATAAACACTTTTATTTATGCTTAATTTGTGAGATCACATTGTAATACACAAGGACACCGAGAGAGAGACGGGGTCAACTCCAAGAGGAGTTGCATTGGTAATAAAGCCTAGGGAGAGATGGTAAATCCAAGCACTTGAGGAAGTTGGCCTGGGCTAGGCCAACACTTAGAGGGTGTATTGTGTGATTATAATTGTGTGAGTTGTGAAATAGTTTGGTGAGCTAGAAAACCGATTCTATGACTTGTAAACGTTTTTGATGAATATTGAACACCGGTTGTGATAGTGGAGATTTTTCTCTAGAGTGGGGAGCGGAGACGTAGGTCGGGAGTGACCGAACTCCGTGATCACATTGTGTGTTTGACTTTGCCTTGGCGTATTATTTGTGCTCATTATTTATTACATTCTATATCGTCATTGTTTTATGTTTATATCGCCTTTAGTTTAATTGTATATCATGCTCATATATCTTGTTGTATATCATAATTGCTAGGATATTGTTAATAAGTTTTAATTTGGTATTAATATCGGATTAGATTAGCATATACCCTATTCACCCTTCCTCCCTCTAGGGTGTTTTCAGAAGAGGCACGGTGGTGGTGGAGAGTCTTAGAGACCGCTCTCTTAGTGTGATGCCTAAGGTTGCCTGTGTTGGGACTCTCGCCGATGGTATCCTGATGACGGTGGTGATGTCGGCGATACTCGTCAGTGAACCGATTGACGCATTAATAGGGATGCGTGTTCAACGTGATCCATCATCTGCTCGGTAGCAGCACGAGGAGTCAGAGGCTGGACTACTCGCTAAGCTCCGGTGAGTACCGCTAGTCTTCCGAAGGAGGGGGAGAGTTGAGGTAACTCGCTGCGGCTGTGGAAACCGTCTGAGAAGCTCGTCCGTATGGACGAAAAATTGCTCTTGGAGAGACTAAGAGAGCTTGTGAGCTGTTTCCTCAAGCTAGACTTGGGTAACATAGTTTTGGTGTTGTTCTATAGGGTGAGGCTGATCAGACCCTTGTTCAGAACTTGACATGTTTTCTCAAAAAAAGAAAAGAGGCCCCACGGTGGGCGCCAAACTGTTGACGTTGCTGTAGATCAAAAAGTCAATTATGTCCGTGTTTGGATGAATTTGTTGAGGATTGATGAAGAGGCCACTTTCTCCTCCGACTTTATGTCTAGTTCTTTGAACAAGGTAGATGAATCTGCATAAGTAGAAAGTCGTGAGAGGTCAGGGCTTGGTTTCCCCGTTGTACCTCTGACGATCAAGTCAGCTGGTGAACTTGAGTGGGGTAAATAAGAACTGTGAGAGTTCTTGTGTGTAGTAAGATGCAAAGGAACTCGTGGAGAATCCCCAAGGTCTAATGTTGGACTAAAATCAGATTTGAGTTGTGGGTCTGGATCCAGAGATCTGATCCCTCCCCTAAATTAGAATTGTACCTCTATTTATACCTATGGGTATGAGGGGTAGAACCACCATTCTGGCCGAGCACAGAATGTCGATGAAGAAGTATGTGCTGGCGGTTGCGTCAGCACTTGCTTTATAGGCTTCGGCTAGCGAGTGGGAGAAAGATCACTTCAGCATTAAATGAGAAGTGAGCTGTGGCAGGGCAATGGCCCACGTGGTCCGATGAGTCATGAAGGCTATCAGGGATAGGGGCACTGATTCGCCTGACAAGCATTGATGCGATCTTAACACGTTGCCAGCAAGAATAAGCTCGAGGCAAAAGATGTCCTTTGCCTTTGGTGAGAAGTAACGCATTTCGAGTCGACATGAAGGAATGTCGAGTCGTCGAGTCGGCAAATGGTCGAGTGGACTTGTGGCGAGTCGTCTTCGACAAAAGGGAGGCGACAAGTTCTGCCTTTCGAATCGACATGAAGGAATGTCGAGTCGTCGAGTCTGCGGAATGGTCGTCCCCATTGGTCTCTGACCGCCATGTTGATTGGGGCATAGCATGTAGCACACTTGTCCGTTGCTTAGCGATGAGCTTCTACTTTTAGTGAATGCAAACACCATAACAGAAGTTAGGAACCGATTTTAACCCAAAAGTTATAGCTATTAGGTGTCGACCCAAACTTTTATTTAAACTCATCATTATTTCTTATCTTATCCGATATGAGACTGTAGTAACATATTAATCACATTAACACAATGTACGACGAGCCACTAATTCAAAATCAATATGATAATTATTAATGCAATCAAAATACTGTAAAAGTGCTATTATTAGTATGATGTGAGTTTATTTTTATCAATTTAAATTTGCACTAAGAGATGTATCTAAACCTCCAAACACCCCCCGAAAAAAACTGCAAAAAAAAAAAAAGAAAAAAACGCACACACCATTCTGTATCTCTATATAATTCTTTTTCAATAATAATATGTTACTGTGTTCGCACAAGGTGCTGTCTTGGGTCTCTGTATTCACTTTAGTACCCTTTTCCCTTGGGACAAAAGAATCCTCGGCAATCCCAATATCATCGTCATGATATATTTCTGAGCGCTGCAGAGGTACGCGTCCATCCCCTCTGTTTCCTTTTGGTGTGGCCTTCATGCGACCTTGTGCCTACTGGTCGAATGTTGAATGCTCCTCTGTAAAACAATTCTCTAAAACATGAAGGAATCTGTAAAGTCATCATTGCCAAGATCAGACTATGATTTTTGTAAAAATAAGAAAATAAAATAAAATAAAAATATGAAAGCATGAGACACAGATTTCAGTCTGTAATTAATTTTGGGTTGAGGTGTATTTATTATTCCTTGTTAAAGTCCCAGTGTGGACTCAACAACGATGTAGTTTCAATGATAAATGAGCTTTGCTATAGGGACCCAAAATATGGGACCAATAGAGGGGACAAGTGAGGTGTCTCCCTCCTATTGGATAATGAGTTGGTCATCATTAATGATGACCAACTCATTATCCAATAGGAGGGAGACACCTCACTTGTCTCCTCTATTAGTCCCATATTTTGGGTTCTTGAGGAATTTTTCATTAAGTAAAGGGAAGATGATTTGTTGATCTATATCCATATACTTAGTTCATGAACTGAGTTTTGGGAGGTGAATATGCGTCACATCGGCAACATAATAGCTAAGTCTGGAGGGACACGTTAGCCCACATTTACTCTTAATAATATTTTGTTTTTATTCACTGATCATTTACTTATATCATGAATAAATGGCATATTTCTACTTTTTACATTTTACATGCACGAGATGTTACTCTGCGCCATGGGTTTTACAACAACAATTTTCTATTTAATAACAACAAGCAAATATTTGTTTTGAGCCTTCAGTGTACTAATTAAGAATCTCATTGTGTTTTGACAAAGTCTCTATATAGCGAACACGTGTTCACCTTTTTTTTCACATAGGAGAATGAAAAATCTGTGTCATGAAATGATGTAAGTTCCTGCATATGTTACGGGCTGATTTTTTCACCACAAGCCTCACTCGAACCCGTGCGGTTCTTAGTCACTCTTTCCCTTACTAGAATGGCTAAGTCAGCCTAATCCCTCAAACACTCACTCAAGAGAAGGGAAGAGATCACTCAAGAGTGGAAGTCTCTTCCCTTCTCTTGAGTGAGTGTTTGGAGGATTAGACTAACTTAGCCATTCTAGTGAGGGAAAAAATGACTAAGTGCCGCACGAGTTTGAGTAAGGTTTATGGTGAAAGAATCACCCCGTGACACATACATTTATTACCCAACAATTGAGAAAAATATTTAAATTCGTTGATATGCGTGCGAGTTGATCATGTCATTTACATATAATATATTGAAATATGGCCTTGGTCCTTGATTTAGTGGATCAGAGGAGCAGAAATTATACCAAAATATGGAGACAGAGAATTCACGTCCAGCGTAATCAACAAGCGTACAATATAGGAGTCATAGACACATGACATGTGGGCTTCTTGGCGGCACTCATGCACTTATTGTGTGAGTTAAAGCCACCCCCAAGGTTTATTTTGTCCATATGCTTTATTTTTAACTTGCTTCCATTGAAAGAGGAGTTATTGGTTACACAAGGTGAGGCTAAGTGAGATAATTATTCTAATAAAATAATTTTATTTTTTTGAGATATTTTGAGTAGTGTAAAGTGGGACAATTTAGAATAATGAGACAATTTGGAGCTTTGATTTGACAACTCATATGAGATAATTGATGATGTGGTACCTTATTAAAGTATAATATTTATCTATCAATTAAATCTAAATTAATATACCTAATTGGTTTAGTATATATATTATTCGGTATGTTATATAATATAACACATTATTTTACTTAATTTATACTAAAATATAATATAATATATTATAATTACTACTTAATTATAACTATATGTATTGTTATTAATTAATATAATATAATATGTTACAATAATATGATATATTATATAATATACAAATAATATATTTAATATAATATTTAATCAAATATTATATTATTTTGTTTAATTCAATATAATATTTTATTTTATGATAATTACTATAATTTAAATAGAATAATTGATAACATGGCTCCCCAATATTGCTAAGCAGTTTATTACACCCTTTACTTCATGTAAGGTTTATGATATGAACAAAATTAATCCGTAGAATGTTAGTCCACTAGTCTTGAAAACAGCCAAAAGAAATAGTAAATTTAGAATTTGATTTGAAAATATACTGTATACTTAAACAACATATATAGTAGTTACAACAAAATATAACAACTTGCATTGTATATCAAATTGTTAAAATATAAAATGAATTAAGATAAAACTGATGGAGCATTTTGAGTGTAAGAGTGATTTTAAAAGTGTGCGTATAAGGGCCCGTTTGGTTGTATGTTTTTACTAGGTAAAATGATGGAAAGTGTAAAAAAGTGGGTCCCAATGTCAGCTTTCATCACTTTTAATTGTTTGTTTGTAATTGTGAAAATAGTGTAAACTGGTTTCATATGCTGATGTTGCCTGTAAAGCGATTTTATAAAATAAAGACATGATTTTAGGAGAAAGCTAACATTGAAGTCAGTAAAAAGTAATTTCAACCAATATGATCACTTGAGTAGGGACCACTTTTTACACTTTCCAAACAAACAATTAAAGTTTTATTTTACAAACCAAACAAGTGTTTTATGATTCCAATGGAATAAAAAACAAACAAATAAAAGTGTAAAAGTGAAAATGATGAGGTGGACAACAACTTTCTAAGTTGTGTCATAAATACACAACTTTATCAACTACAACCAAACAGCCCCTAAAAGTAAATGAGGGTAGAACTTTTTGTGTGCGTTTTATTTTGTAGTGGGTGGGTGGGTGGGGGAGGGGGGGAGCTCTTATTAATGGGTAAGGAATCTCTTTTTAAATGTGAATGAGTTTAAAAAATCCTTTGTCGTTCCAAGGGTAATTATGAAAGTGGGTCGATTCAAAATAAATGAGGGTAAAACCTTAGACTTATAGGCAAGTTTATTATTATTTATTAATTTTTTCGGAAGTGTGCGGTTTGAAAATAGTTGGTAGTAAAAGTATAAGTTTCTAGGTCATAAGCACATCTACACTTTACAATGCCGCAGCATGAGTGGGGAAAAGGCAACAAGAAAAAAAGGGGAGAAGCATTTGGTTTAAAGATACATCATGCCTAACTACTTGGAACAAAAAATTATGGCAAGTTGCAATAAAATATGATAACCAACATAGAATACCAAATTATTGAAATACTTAAAAATATTTCATTACAGTATCTTGGCTCTAAGAGCAGTTTCAGAAGTGGGTAGGTTAACATTAGATTGGTTAAAAATTGGGTTTATAAGCAAAAACCTTCTCACAAGTGAGTTAGTTTAAAAATAAATGTATAATATTTTGGGCTTATAAGAAAAAAACCCTATCTATAGTAGACTAATAGTTATGAATAGTGAGTTAGGTTTTCTATGTGAAGAATAACCCAAATAGATTTGGATGTGTTATGTTGTAGGCTCAATAGTCTAGTGCTATTGTGAAGAATAACCCAAATTTATTTTGGATGTCTTATGTTGTAGGCTCAATTGACTAGTGCTATTAAAGCTCATTTAACCCTATCTATAGTAGATTAAATTAGATTTTTAAAATCTAAATTTCAGAGCAGAGAAAGGTGAGAACCTAAAATAGAGGGGTCGCGTCGAAGTGTAGGCGTCTAAAAATGCCTATAGGTGTCCGTACACAGCTCGAGACGGAGAGAAGACAACGAACGTCGTTATCCGAGTCTAAGAGGATTATCTGTCGTCGACAAGCGTATGAACCGAAACGACGAACCAAGTGGCCCGTGCGCGTCAATCAGCTCGCGCGCGTCGGTCAACACGCGCGCGTCAATCAGCACGCGTGCGTCGGTCAACACGCGTGCGTCAATCAGCTCGTGCGCGTCGGTCAACACACGCACGTCAACCAACGCATGTCGATCAACACGCGTGCATCAATTAGTTCGTGCGCATCAATCAACAAGCGCACGTCAACCAACGTGCGTTCGACGATCAGTCCCGCAACGAAGCGTACTAGTCAACAAGACGATCAATTACGTAAAACGGTGGAGAATACAAGTCCCGAAAAACCGTCAAAAACCGAACAGGGGTCGAAACAGCGCGCGGGGATGAATCTGACCTGCGGGGGGCGCGGGTCGGACTTGGCCGACCTGCGCAGGCGCGGTCCGACCCGCGCGGACGTGGTGTTTTTTTGGCGTTTTCGCTCAATCTTTTGGTGTTTTTTGGTTTTTCGAGACTTGTATTCTCCACCGTTTTACGTAATTGATCGTCTTGTTGACTTGTACGCTTCGTTGCAGGATTGATCGACGGTCGTCCACAGATAAACCCCGTCACAGGCAAAGATCCCACGCAAAACAGCGGGTGATAAACGTCCTCTGCGTTTTGTTTGAATGAGAATTGTATCTTTTATTTTCATTGTGTAAAGGTCTTATAAAAAGACCGATCTTTTTGAACTTATTGTAACGATCAAAGTTGTAATGAATTATACAATGAAGAAAACGATTTTCGACGCAAACATGAAGGTTTTGTTTATTGTTTATTGTTTTTTTTGCCTAGTCAACAATGTTAAACTCGAGGATAAGAGGCTCATCCATATATTGGTTGATTAAACTGACTTTTGGTTAGTAGGTAGAAATAACATTGGAGTAAATTTTGAATAGTGGATTGGGGATTAGTGTTTGGGTCAGAAATTACTGTTTTTATTATCATCGAATCTATTACAAGTTTAACCATTATAATAAACTCAAATAAATAAAAAGTCGATCTTTGTATAGGATCTTCTTACACAATGAAAATATAAAATTACAATTCCTTCAAACAACACACAACAAATGTTTATCACCAATTGTTTGCGTGGGATCTTTGCCTGTGCCGGGGACGTTAATATCCGTGGACCGTCGCGGATTAGATCTGGTTGACAGATTGAAAATCAAAGCTCATACTTCATGAAGAAAGTATTCGCTGAAGTGGTAATCCCAACCAAGCGAGATTACGACTCATCTCAGGATTTAAGACCAAACTTAAATCTGGAGGAATATGGGGGAAAGGGATTTCAGATCTCTCGAACTCTCTTTTTGTTTATGGAGAAACTTCGTCAAGATCTGCTAACGCTCTGAAATTCATGGTTTCACTCTCAATTTTGACAGCACCTCGCCCTCTTGATCTCCGCCCTGTGAAATGAGCCCATTGGCTTGTATTTATAGGCTTCGGTTGGGGGGTTTTCGGATAAGAATGATAAATTCAGTCCTATCTTCAGTTGATAACCATATAACCACATTTGTGGATGATATCCAATCAGTTGGGACACTCAGGAATGAACAAAGCCAGAGAAAACTCGTCAAAAATCGTCAAAACACGTTTTTAAACAAAATCTGCCAAACCAGGTTCAAACAAACCGAACCGGTTTGGTTCAGGCGCGAACCACCATTTGGTGGCTCGGTCTTGGTTGAGCCACCAAATGGTGGCTTGGCCTGGTCCCAGCCACCAATTGGTGGCAATTGGTGGCTCGGCCTTGGCTAGGCTAGTTCGTATCATCTCGGGTATTTTGGTTCTAACTCTCTCGTCTGATTTCGGAATGAGGTGATTCAAGATGCGTTGGAAAGCTAACAAAAAGACCTATAACTTTTATGTTTTAAGTTTCTTCAGAATCAAATCGTATGATGGTAGAAATTTCACCGCTTTGTTCAAGCCACCAAATGGTGGCTCGCAGCCTTGCAAGCCAGTTCGTACCATCTCGGGTATTTTGGCTCTAACTCTCTCGCTCGACCTCAGAATGAGGTGATTCAAGATATGTTAGAAAGCTGGTGAAGATACCTATAACTTTCAATAGACGAGCCACTCATGGTATGGGCGAGACACACATGGTATTTCACCCCTTTTGGGCGAAACACAACTCATGGCTGAGTTGTTTTGCCATTTCGCGTGTCACATTGACTCGTACGCTTCACTGATTCACTTCATACATTTCGTTAACTTGGAGGTGGCTAATGAGTGCATGGGCCACTTAGTTTGCTGATTCGGTTCATGCGCTTGTCGATGTCAGATGATTCTCTTTGACTCGGATAACCCCCTTAGACTTGGATAATGGCGTTCTTCGCATTCTCTTTGTCTCGAGCTATATGCGGGCACCTATAGGCATTTTTAGACACCTACAGACACCCCCT
>BQKN01061786.1:1697-26427 GCA_022839385.1 Asparagus kiusianus
AAACTCTGCCGGATTTTCCCGGAAAGGTTCTTGAAGAGTCGGCGGTCTACGGATATCGACATCCCCGTCACAGGCCAACAACCCACGCAAGCGAGACCGCACCAAACCGGGATCTCGTGTTTATTTTCGAGAGAGTTGTAATCCTTTGTTTTCATTTTGTTTGTAACAGATTTCAATCAATGAAAACAACAACTTTCAACGAAAACACCCCAGTGTTGGCGGATTCGTGTTGAGGATAACCCTAGACGCTGGCGAGTTTAGAATGCAAGCGAAACTTTCGAAAGGGCGAGTTTGCGTTGTAGACCCAACTCAGCCTCTGGCGAGCTTAGGTTGTAGGCGAAACCTCGTGCCACGCGTCTCTTAGCAGGCCCAAATGCTTGCCAGCTAGGGCTTTAAAGACGTGTCAATGCTCATTGTAGGCGTATAAAATTGCCTATAGGTCCCTTAGCACAGCTCGGCACGATGATTCAACAAATCAACGGACATTCGAGTGACGAGGCGACGAGGCACGCAAGCAATGGAATACGTTCGCACATGGAGCCAATCCAACGGTTCGGAAAGTCAACGAGTCGTCCAACAACAAAATGGATTTGAACTCAAACACCAAGGCGGATTTACTGCCAAATAAAGACCCGGACTATCAAATCAAAGTCTGGACAAGTAAAACGAAGAATCGGAAGACGGAAAACGACGGAACCCAACACACCCGGGGGGACTCGGCCGAAACAGAGCCACCCCAAGGTGGCTTGGCCCAAGCCGAGCCACCCTAGGGTGGCTCGGCCAAGGCCGAGCCACCTCAGGGTGGCTCGGCCAAAGCCGAGCCACCCCAGGGTGGCCGGCTCCCTTTCCTCCCCTCTCTCTTGTGCACACGGGCACAGTTCAGAGAGCCTATAAATAGGCCTTCAGATTCATCATTTGGGAGGACTTTTGGTTGGACTTTTGGAGAGCCGAAACTCTGCCGGATTGAGACCTCGTGTTAGAGTTTTTGAAGGCTTGAGCTTGGACATTCAGATCTGATTCTTGGCGAGCACCCGCACCACAAAAGGCAGGAGTTCGAGAGGATTGAGATCTCAGATCTACGCTACTACACTCTGGAGCAAAGCTTGGTCTTTGATCCCGAGATTCGAGTGGTTGTTTTCTTGGTGAAACAATCCCTCCCGGCTATTATTTCCTTGGTGAAATAATACCCGTTATACTGCGTAGATCTGCTTGGATCGAGATCGCGTGGTGGTCAACGGAACAACCATCGGCGCAGGCAAACAACCCACAAAGCGAGTGACCGGATAACAAGAGCTCGTGATTTGTTCGAGAAAAGAGAAAAGTTGTAATTTTTCTTTCTTTGTTTTGTTTTGATTTTTATTGTAAACCGGATCTTATAAAGAGACCGGATCTTTCTGTAACGCATAAAGTTGTTAACTGAAAGTGCAATGGAATCGGCAATGAAGAAATCACCAATTTTTCCCGTGAATAATCTGGCGACCACAGTGGGAGCCACCGATCTCGCTGCCGAGATCGGAGCGTCGCAGCCGCGGATCTCGATCCCGGTCGTGGAGGAGGTCGAGTATGAGTTTGACCAGCTGAAGTATGAGGAGTACGTGTCCTCGTCTGGATCTACCTCCTCCCCCAAGTCCAAGAAATCCCAGAAGTTCTCCTCCAGGAGAAAAGTGTGTTGGTGCGAAGAAGTTGAAGCCGCCAACGACAACCTCACCCCGATCGACGCCGAAGTTGCGTTGGGTGAAGTCCTACCGGCCTCTAAGCAGGTCAAATCCGTCGTGGAAGGCGTGGTGACTCTCTCTAAGAGAGCCCGCTAGAGGCAGCGTCAACGCCTTGTGAAGCAATTCGCAAAGGCCATGGAGTCCGTTGACGGGGTCCGCTACCATGCGGATCTGAAGAACAAACGAGGCAAATAGCCTCAACAACAAGTGAAGGGTGGTTCCTCCAAGCCATCAACTATGGAGTGGGTCCGTGTCAAACGGAACCGTTCGACGCTGGAGGAGCGTATCCGCAAACGTTGCGCATTATCGGCGCAATCACGGGCCAAAGCTGAAGAAGCCCGTCGGAAGCTGCAGGAGGAGGTGGTCAAGAAGCCACCATCAACTCGTAAGGTTTGGAGGCCAAAGTCTGAAGCAACGATTCAGACCAAGGAGCAACAACCGTAGCCTCCGAAGATTCAACTTCCGGCGAAACAACCCAAGTCGCCGGCGATTTCTACAACTGTTCCGGGAGATCCTGCAGGACCATCCCAGAAGAGGAAGTCAGTTTTGGAGCGTCTCGATCCACTTCCCAAGGAACGAGGCAAAGCTCCAGTCCAGGAACGCTTGGGGCCAATGAAGAAGTCCCAAACAGTCCAACCGCAGCCTCCGAGGCGACCTTTCAAAGGAACCCTGGGTTTGGAAGGTTCCCCATTCATACCTGGCCCTGTTGAAGGTGCCGAAACAGGAGAAACGACATCTGGTTTTGAAGAGATTCGGGAGATAACTCCACCCATCTTCGTTGGAGGTGTTGGTCTTGACTTTGGCAACCACACCAATTTGTTCGTAGACGGCTTTTTGACCGCCTCTTCTTTCTGCATCTCCTCCGCCTTGTGTAGAAGGAGCCAAGCATGCGCAAGCAAGGCTCGACGCTTCTTGATTCGCTCCTCGAGGGTGGAACGATTCCTCTTCACACGAACCCATTCGTTCGTTTCTGTTTTGGAGGGGAGGTGGGTTGTTTGCCGTTGTTGTTCTCGGCGATACCTGGATTTTAGATCCTCGTTGTAGTGAATCCCATCCGTTGATTCAGCAGCTTTGGCTAGTTGTTGGGCGAGGCGTTGACGCCGTCTTTGGCGGGCCCTTTTTGATGGAGCTGGAGTAGCATCATCCGTTGCCTTTGTGGCGGTCGGATCTACAGCCTTGACCACACTGGACGACTTAGGAACGTTGTGTGATGCAAGTGTAGCAGCAGCAACGGCGGGATCTTGGATTGAGGAGTTGGAGTTCCCGGGATCCCTTTTGGGAGATTGAGTCTTCCCGCGCCTATTTGGAGAGGCGGATCTGGAGGAGGAGGAAGAGAGGTATTCTTCAAACTTCTGCTGGTCGAACTCGTATTCGACCTCTTCATTCACCCGGATCTTGAAGGTCGGTTGCGTCACTCCGATCTCGGCAGCGTGATCGGCGGCTCCCACTGTGGTCGCCAGCTTGTTTTCGTCGAAAGTTGCCTTCATTACTGATTTCATTAAAACTTTAGTCGTTACAATGAATCGAATAACAAAGAAATTAAGATTACAACTCTCTTGAAAATAAACGCAAGTCCCGTTTATCGGTGCTTGCTTGCGTGGGTCTTTGGCCTGTGACGGGGATGTTGATATCCGTGGACCGCCGGTCGATCAGATCCGTTCCGGAAGAATCCGGCAGAGTTTCGTCTATCCGCTATGGGATATGGAAACCGACAGCTCCAACTCGGATAATCGAGATATTCGCTCTTCTTAGTATCACCGCTAAGGGGCAACACTAAGGGAAAAGAGGAAGGGGTGAATGAAGGAGACTCCTCGCTCCGGCAGGGCTTCGCCTCTCCAAGATTCAGACCTCGCTCCTTCCTCCAGCAGGGCTTCGCCGCTCTCTCCCAAAACTCCAAGGCAAGAGCAATTTCAAGCCAAGAGCAATCCAAAATCAGGGACCAAGAGAATGGAGACCCAAGGGGTCTATTTATAGGCACAAGAGGAGGCCTAGGGGCTGCCCATAAAGCGTTTCGCCGTAAAAGCAACCTCCAAAAAGCGTTTCGTCGTAAAAGCAACCTCCAAAAAGCGTTTCGTCGTAAAAGCAACCTCCAAAAAGCGTTTCGCCGTGTAACAACCTTGGAGACACCCCCCAAAAAGCATTTCGTCATAAAAGCAACCTCCAAAAAGCGTTTCGCCGTGTAACAACCTTGGAGACACCCCCCAAAAAGCGCTTCGGCGTAAAAAAGATTGGAGACACCCCTGGGGTGTCTTGGTTTTGCCAAGACACCCCTTGGGTGTTTCGACCTCACCGGGATACCCCTGGGTGCCTCAGTCTGGTCCGAGGCTCTGCCGTTGTTCCGCCGTTGATCTGCCGTTGACTTTTCGTCCGAACTCGGATTTGATTGATTTCGGATGCGTTGGAATTCTGACAGCGTGCTCTGTAGATCCCATTGGTTGGATTATCAGTGTAGTGATCGGGACACGGAGGGCGTTGCTCCTTTTGCAGGGGTTGCGGGGTTTCCGGTCAGTCCGTATCCCCGTTATTCTGAGATTCTGTTGGCTCACGTAGTCCGTCGATTCACTTCAGGCGCTTACCGACATCAATTGAACTCTTGTGAACCGGGTAGTGACGTTCGTCGTCGCTCGTTAACACTGAGCTGTTTGTGGGGACCTATCGGTAATTTTTGACACCTACAGATACCCCCTCCAAAGTGTTTCGGACTCGTTTCTTTTACAGAAGAGACCGGAATACTTTGGATATGATTGGTCCAGCCTTCAGTCGGCCTAAGGGACCTGTGGTTCGCTTCAACTCTCGGCTCCTTCGATTTTCGGTTTATCCGGTGCTTTGTCGAATAACCGAAATTGTTCCGGCGCTGCGTTTATCGCTTGGCCGTCATCGGAGTCTCGAGTCTACAGCTGGTGAGTTGAGTTTGGCTCGTGTCATTGAATTGACTTTTGAACTTACTATCCTTGTCACATCGTGTTGACTTGGGGTTTCGGATCACTGTATGTTGACTTTTTGTTGCAGCGCACCGATTGGCGTTGACCTAGGGTTACGCGTTGATCGGCGTCTACCCTAGGGTTTCAGATCCGCATGGGTTGACTTTTGTCGTCACGTGTTGACTTTCGTCATCACGCGTTGACTTTTGTCGCAACGCACTGAACGGCGTTGACCTAGGGTTACGCGTTGACCGGCGTTCACCCTAGGGTTTCGAATCCGCATGGGTTGACTTTTGTCGTCACGTGTTGACTTTCGTCGCCACGCGTTGACTTTTGTCGCAACGCGCTGAATAGCGTTGACCTAGGGTTACGCGTTGACCGGCGTCCACCCTAGGGTTTCGAATCCGCATGGGTTGACTTTTGTCGTCACGTGTTGACTTTCGTCACCACGCGTTGACTTTTGTCGCAACGCGCTGACCGGCGTTGACCTAGGGTTACGCGTTGACCGGCGTCCACCCTAGGGTTTCAAATCTGCATGGGTTGACTTTTGTCGTTACGTGTTGACTTTCGTCGCCACGTGTTGACTGTAGGCATCGAAAATTACCGATAGGTCCCCGCTCACCGCTCAGTGTTAACGATCGACGATTGAACGTCATTACCCGGTTCACAAGAGTTCAATTGACGTCGGTGAACGCCTGAAGTGAACCGACGGACTACGTGAGCCAACAGAATCTCAGAACAACGGGGATACGGATTGACCGAAAACCCCGCAATCACCTACAAAAGGAGCAACGCCCATCGTGTACCATTCGCCTCACTGATTATCCGACCCTTAGGGCCTACAGAGCTCGCCGTCAAGATTCCAACGCATCCGAAATCACTCAAAACCGAGTTGGGACGAAAAGTCAACGGCGGGACAACGGCGGACAGTCTCGGACTGAACCGAGGCACCCGGGGCATCTCGGCAAGCTCGAAACACCCGAGGGGTGTCTTGGCAAAACCAAGACACCCCAGGGGTGTCCTCTCCATTTCAGCCCCCCCCTTCCTTGTTTGCCTATAAATAGGCCCTCCAGGCCTCCATTCTCTTGGCCTTGGTTTTGGAGCTCTGATTTTGGATCTTGGGATTATCCTCGAGATCTGAAATTTTAGAGAGAAGCGGCGAAGCCCTGCCGGAGCGAGGAGTCGGAGTTCTCAAGAGAGCGGCGAAGCCCTGCCGGATCGAGGAGTGAGAGTCCTTCATCAATTCTTCATTCACCCTCTCTTATCCTTAGTGCTGCCCATTAGCGGTGACCACTAAGAAGAGCTATTATCTCGTTTTAGCCGAGATATACGCTTATAACTTCTAGATCTCACGCGGATCGACGAAGTTCTGTTTCTATATCCCTCCGCGGATAGACGAAACTCTGCCGGATTTTACCGGAACGGATCTGAAGAGTCGGCGGTCCACGGATATCAACATCCCCGTCACAGGCCAACAACCCACGCAAGCGAGACCGAACCAAACCGGGATCTCGTGTTTATTTTCGATAAAGTTGTAATCTTTTGTTTTCATTTAGATTTTGTTGTAACGCTTGAAGTTGTAACAGATCTCACAAAGCAATGAAAACAGCAACTTTTGACGAAAACAAGCTGGCGACCACAGTGGGAGCCGCCGACCTCGCTGCCGAGATCGGAGTGACGCAACCGGCCTTCAAGATCCGGGTGAATGAAGAGATCGAATACGAGTTCGATCAGCAGAAATTCGAAGAGTACCTCTCTTCCTCCTCCTCCAGATCCGCCTCTCCACATAGGCGCGGGAAGACTCCATCCCCCAAAAGGGCTCGCGGGATCTCCAACTCCTCAATCCAAGCTCCCGCCGTTGCTGCTACTACACTTGCACCACACAACGTCCCCGCGTCGTTCAATGTGGTCAAGATTGTAGATCAAACCGCCCCAAAGACGATTGATGATGCAACTCCGGCTCCATCGAGGAGGGCGCTCCAAAGACGTCGTCAACGCCTCGCTCAACAACTCGCCAAGGCCAGGGAGTCAAAAGATGGAGTGCGCTATGCAGAAGACTTGAAGTCGAGGCAACGACAAGAGCAACGGCAAGTAATCAACTTCCCCTCCAAATCAGAAGCAAGTGAGTGGATCCGCGTCAAGAGGAACCGCTCCACGCTCGAGGAACGAATCAAGAAGCGCCGTGCTTTACTTGCGCATGCCCGGCTCCTCCTAAAGAAGGCGGAAGAGATGCAGCAAGAAACGGCGGTCAAAACGCCATCCAAAAACAAACTGGTGTGGGTTCCTAAATCGACACCAACACCTCCAGCAAGGAAGGGTGAGGCTATCACCCGAAGTTCCTCCAAACCAGAGCCTGTTTCTACTGTACCGGCACCCTCAACGGGGCCAGGTAAGAAAGGGGATCATTCAAGATCCCAGGTTCCTTTGACGTGTCGCCTCGATCCCTTACCGGAGAACCGAGGTAGAATACCCGTCAAGGAACGGCTGGGACCATTGAAAGGTCCCCAAGTTAAAAACCAGACCGGGGGTCGAATCAATCCCCCAAAGAAAGATGACAAAGGAAAAGCCCCTGTCACCGACCACATCGGATTGCGAGTCGAATTAAAAGAGCCCGTTCAGTTTATACGCTCACAAAAACGTAAAATTGAACGGGCCACTCTTGAAAAATCCAACAAGGCATCTCATCCCCGAAGGCAGGCACACTCATCTGAGGATGAGAGTGTTATGTCGGGGAACACATACCGACACCCTGTAGGTTGCTCCAGCTACAAAGCTGATGAGTCGTACTACAGAGCTGGGGGTATGAAAAAGTCCCGAAAAAGATGTGTGCAGGACATGGAGCCCCGCTGCCCGTGTGCCAACATTATCAAGGCGGTGCTGTCCGAGTGTTGCTGTGCTCAGACCCCAAGAAGAGTCTCGGTGTTCGAAAGAATTTCCACACCGAAACGCTTCCACAAGAAGAAATTCGTCCGCCAAGATGACGAATATCCAAGAGTGTCGGTTAACATGACCGGCAGGGGGAATTCAACACAATACTTCGGCATAGATCAGCTTGCTAAGGTATCCCGATGCATGACGTGGTTGCCACCAGGAACCAGGGGCCAGAAGAATTACAAAAGGGTACCAAAGGGGCTCTCCTTAGAAGAAGAAGAGTCAGATGCTGATTCGGACTCTTGCTCGGCGGTGGCATCCGATGACACGACCTCGAGTGCGGGACAACCATACGAATCACTCATTATCAGCGCCGAACAGGTATCAAAGATACTGAAAGAAGCCCTCGCCAAACAGAAGGAGAGCTTCAAGTTCGAGATGGATATGGCCATGCAACGAATGAGAGAGATGCACGACCAACAGATTGCGGCGCTGACGGTCCACCAAGGAGAGCCAAATCGACGCAATCCAGAAGAGAATGAACGGGAAGCAGATAATATCAATATCCCTCCGGTCAACATCGACAACGGGGGTGGTCCCGCGGAAGATAATGCAAAAGAGGACCACGTCACTTCTCCCCGGAGCCACTCGAAGGCAGATACAGGTGAAGACCAGAAGATGAAAGACCTGGAGAGCAAAATCAACGCATTGATGAGTGCTCAAGAGGTAAAAAGGTCTGGTATACCCTGTCCCTACCCAAGGGAGTGGGAATCGATCCCATATCCGGCAAAGTTTAACTTGATTAACTTTACGCCGTTTGATGGGAAGGGTTCCCCTACCCAACACTTAATCTATTTCAAGTCTCATTTAGGAATCATTTCCGAAAATGAGCCCCTCATGGTGCGGTCATTCGTCGGCACTCTTCGCGGAGCTGCCTTCGATTGGTATCGCCGTCTCAAGCCCGGAAGCATCAACGGCTGGGATGACATGGAGGATATGTTCCTAACAAACTTCTTTGATGACGATACCGAAGTTTCAATCGGCACGCTGTTCGATGAAAAGCAAAAGAGCGGCGAGACGGTTGAAAACTTCGTGAAAAGATTCCGGAACAAAGCAATGAATTGTAGGGATCCGGTCAGCGAGGATTTCATCCTCGAAACCTGCCACAACAACCTGACGTTAGACATCCTCGAAGCCATGGGAATGGCGCCGCCAAATACCTGGAAAGACCTGAAGGTGCGGGGAGAGCGTGCTGAGCGATTCCTCAAGAGGAAGAAGGCAGAGAGAGGGCAAATACCAAATAATGCCCCGCAACCAAACTTTACCCCCAAGGGTAAAGGGAAGGCGCATGCAAATGCTGTGGTCGCAAATCAAGTATTTGAGGTGCAAGCACAGCCGCAACAGCCGCAACAGCCGCAACAGCCGCAACAGCAGCAACAGAGGGCGCCTCAACAATCGAGGTGGCAATAACAGCCCCAGAAGCAAAAGGTCGGGGAGCCGAGGTTCCCGAAGGTCTACTCATTCAGGGAAGATGAAGTTCCCGGTATCTTCAAATACCTCGTCGAGAACAACAAAATCAAGTTGTCTCTGATCCAGGATCAAGAAGATGCCAAGAGAATCAACGACCCCAAATACTGCGCGTTTCACAGGGCAGTGCACCATCCTACCAAGGTATGCTATGCTCTTAAAGATAAAATTCAAGCCCTAATCGATGTAGGGGTCATCACCATGAAGCAACCCAAGGAGAAGAAGGTAGGTGCAAACACCGTATCCATTAGCTTTGGATCTGTTCCCTCGAGTTGGTTCCAACACGAGCCGGTAATCAATACGGCGGTGAAGACGGTGAATGATGATCCGCACCAACAGCGTCAGAAAGGGCTTGTGCCACACACAGCCCCGAATGGCGAGATTTTATGGGTTCATCCGGACTTGATCGCAGATGAACAGTGGGCCACGACCTCATCCAAGATGAACAAGAAGAAGTCGAAGAGAAAGGGTAAATCCTGTTACGGTGCTTCTGCTATTCCGGGAGAGGATGACGAAAGAATTCCAACCTTCCCGCTTTCTGAAGACGAGCAAGAAGCTTTTGCAACCCGAAGTGGGAATGAGTATCATTTCAAGTATCCGGATGCTTCCGAGCAGTTGGGTACCAAAACCCCACCTTCCAAGACGCTGGCAGAACTGGGGATTGCAGCAATTCCCCCAACGCCAGCAGCTACGGAGAAAATCCCACAGAAGAAGAAAGGGAAAGAGCCTTTACATCAAGAAGTTCAAAACCCGAGGCAGTCTCGATTCAATCATCCCATTGGGCGAGACAAACCGGGGAATGCAAGCTCTCCGCCCCATTTTAACATCATGGCACAATTGGCCAACATCCCGGCCCGGATAACTCTATACGAGTTGCTGCGGTTGTCAAAAGATACAAGGAAAGCCTTACAGGAAGCCTTGAGCGATTCTAAAGCCTTCTTGACTCGGATCAAACCATCACCCGAGGAGCCGGAGTCGTCAGCTCAACACTGCAACCTCGCGGCTCACCATTTCCCCTGCATCTCATTCACCAAAGAAGATATGCAGACAAAGAACTCAAAGCATGATAGGCCCTTGTATTTCACCGGGCACATTGGCTCCAGCGTTGTCAACCGGATCCAAGTCGATCCGGGTTCCGCTGTTAGCATCATGGCATTTCGATTGATGCATCATCTCGGAATCCCGACTAGCAAATTAGCGTCCACTGGCACGACGATTTATGGATTCAACACCAGCGGGTCCAAACCCTTGGGAAAAATCCGAATCAAATGCCAGATTGGGGATGTGAAGTCGGAAGTTACATGCTATGTGATTGACGCGGAAACATCCTATAATTTACTATTGGGTCGACCTTGGATCCACGGTAACCTTATAGTCCCATCAACTCTGCATCAATGCCTCAAATATGTGGGCACAAATAATGAAGTCAAGACGGTGGTTGCGGATAAGCAACCGTTTAAGGGATTGGAGAATTATTTTACCGATTCCCTTTTATACGGCGCTGAATCCGATACTGAACCATCGGCCCAAGGAACGGACAGCGGAGATGAAGCTGATACCGAACCAGGGTTTGATTATGACGGTGGTTTTGTTTTAAATGACATTGTCCCCGTTGTAATCAATCTTGACGATGATGAATCATCAGAAAATAGTTGTAATTGGCAACTTGCCGAGGAACTATCAATAAACGATGATTTAGAGTACTCGACGGGTCTCGATGATATCACTAACGAACTCTATACTAACCCTGATTTGTATATGCCTCTTCAATCATTTTGTTTGACGAAGAAGCAGGTACACGACCCTTGCGGAACAACGCTTATCATCCCCGCAGGGATTGGGGGTGGAAAGGAGGTCGTCTACGGCAAAGGAAGAGCATCTCCTGTACCCGACCACTTCTTGGAAGAGGAAGACGACGATGATAAACCGGCCCGTCATCTATCCAGATATGATGCGAAAGCGCGCAACATGATGGAGAAGCATGGATATGACTTCAAACTCGGAGAGGGTCTTTTCTTTGGTCGAGGTCCGCGAGTTCCACCTCGGATGGCCTATGTACCAAAGGGGAAACCCGATGACTATTATCGCCACAAAAGAGGTCTAGGCTATGTCTCATATGATGATGAGTGTGGCTGGCAAATCATCGATCAAATTGCTAACAAGGCTAGAAACGGATACTCTTCTGACTCTTCAGGTTGGGACTCCGACGCTAGTCTTGGTGAAGTGTTTAAGAAGCTAATGTCGAACATGACTACGGTTGATCCTTCGACAATAGAAGAAGATGATGAGATGCCAACTTGGGAAGATCCTTGGGTTCATCACTTGAATATGCAGTTCGGTGATAGGTTCGAGCAAAGAGAACCTCCTACCAAAGACCAAGTCGTCCAGGTGAATATGGGAAGCGAGGAGAATCCAAAGCCGATATTCATTAGCGACAGCCTTCTACCTGAGGAGAAGGAGGAGTTGATTTCTCTTATCCGGGAGTACATCGACGTGTTCGCCTGGAATTATGAAGACATGCCAGGTCTCGATCCAAATGTAGCGGTGCATCGTCTCAACATTAAGCCGGATGTCAAACCAGTCAAACAACAACAAAGACGGTTTCGTCCGCAAATGATGGAGGCGATCGAAGCTGAGGTTAAAAAGCTCATCGACTCAGGATTCATCCGAGAGGAGCAACATCCAGAGTGGCTTGCCAATATTGTCCCGGTCCTCAAAAAGAACGGGAAGATCAGGATATGCATCGACTTCAGGGACATCAATGCTGCTTGTCCAAAAGATGATTTTCCTCTCCCCATTACGGATGTTATCATTGACAATACGTGTGGGTTCGAGAGGATGTCCTTTATGGATGGTTTCTCTGGTTATAACCAGATAAAGATGCATCCAGATGATGAAAAGCATACCGCATTTAGAATGCCTCTCAGCGTCTTCTGCTACACAGTCATGCCCTTCGGCTTGAAGAATGCAGGTGCTACATATCAGCGAGCTATGTCGAAGATCTTTCAGGAGCATCTCCGAAAGATTGTCGAATGCTACGTGGACGATTTGGTCGTGAAAAATCGTGATAAAAATGATCACATCAAAGACTTGAAGACCATGTTCGACTTGATGCGGGCCCATCAGTTGAAGATGAACCCTACTAAGTCTTTCCTCGGGATGTCCAGTGGTAAATTCCTGGGATTTGTCATCACCACCAAAGGTATTCACATTGATCCGGATAAAGTGAAGGCGATCAATGAATTACAACCTCCGAGAAACCTCAAAGAGCTCAGAGGATTGCAAGGGCGATTGGCTTATATCCGTCGGTTCATCTCGAACCTTTCGGAAAAATGCCAACCGTTCTCCAGGCTCACAAAAAAGGGCGTGTCGTTCGTATGGGACGATGCTTGTCAAAAGGCGCTTGAGAGTATTAAAGAATATCTCTCGAAACCTCCCGTACTCGTTGCACCGAAATCGGGCAAACCGTTCTTGATTTATGTCAAGGCGACGAGCCACTCATTAAGTGCATTGCTTGCACAAGATGACGATAACGGTCACGAGCAGGCGGTGTATTACTTAAGCCGAACCATGGTAGGCGCGGAATCTCGATATCCCATGATTGAGAGAGAATGCCTTACCTTAGTGTTCGCCATCCAGAAGATGCGGCATTACTTGGTTGGACAAACCATCTATGTCATCTCCAAAGTTAACCCCGTCCGGGTATTCATGACTCAGCCAGCTTCCATGAGTTGACGGTTAGCAAAATGGGCCTTACTCTTGTCCCAATATGATCTGCACTTCAAACAGCAGAAGTCAGTAAAAGGGCAAGCCATCTGTGATCTCCTTGCAGCCAATCCAACCACGGATACGGCCGAGATATACGACGACTTACCCGATGAAACCCACGAAGTTAACGCAACTTCGCACCAACAAGTGTTGCGTTTGTACTTCGACGGCGCTTCACGAGCAGCTAATGTCACAAGTGCTCCTGGATGTTCTAAGGTCTCCTCCGGAGTTGGAGTTGTCTTAGTTTCCCCAGGAAAACATGTGATGCCTCGAGCCTACTCATTAACCGAGCCATGCTCGAATAATGTGGCAGAGTATAATGCACTGATTATAGGGCTCAATTTCGCCAAAGAGCTGGGGGTTGAGTATCTCGAAGCCTTCGGCGATTCTCAACTAATAGTCAAACAAGTCCAAGGAGAATACGAAGTCCGAAGTCAGGATTTAATCCCATATCACAAGATGGCGGTGGAGCTAGCGGAGTCGTTTGAAGGGTTCTTCATCGAGCACGTCCCGCGGTTACAGAACACCTACGCAGATGCGTTAGCAGCTCTAGCGGTATCATTGGCGCAGCCTCCCGGGACGGAACAATTTGTTACGGTAAGAACTCACCAACTCTTAGTGCCACTTTATGATGAAAATGACAGGGAGGAAGAGGTCCAAGAGGTCCACACAACTCAGGCTGAGTTCGAACCCCGAGATTGGCGTTTCCCCATCATCGACTACGTCTTGCATGGAATCTTGCCAGAAGATGTGAAGGAGAGAGAGTCAATCAGACGAAGAGCTCCAAGATTCTACAATAATACAGAGAATCGAACGCTGTATCGCAGGGGGTACGATGGACTGCTAGCACGTTGCCTATCGACCAAGGAAGCTGAAGAAGTCCTTAGAGAGGCGCATGAAGGATCATGCGGCGCACACTAACCCGGCCCCAAGCTTTATGATCGCATCAGAAGAATGGGGTACTTTTGGCCTTTCATGATGAGCGATGCAATCGCATACGCCCGAAAGTGTCACGCGTGTCAAGTACATGCGAATTATATGCACCAACCTCTGGAGCATTTACATCCTTCGGTGACGTCATGGCCGTTCGAGACTTGGGGAATGGACATTGTTGGTCCTATAAATCCCCCGCCAGTCAAAGGTGACCGGTTCATCCTGGCAATCACCGATTACTTCTCCAAATGGGCTGAAGCAGTTTCACTCAGAGAAGTTAAGACGAGCAACGTCATTGCATTCATCAAGCACCATATCATCTACCGGCATGGTGTTCCAAGACGAATCATACACGACAATGGTCCTCAATTTATCAGCAACGCCTTCATAAGGTTCTGCGAAAAGTTCAAGATTCAGGACATCTCGTCAACGGCTTATAATCCCACAGCAAACGGATTAGCTGAAGCCTTCAACAAGACTATCATAAAGCTCTTGTCAAAGCTTGTGAAAAATAACAAACGGGATTGGGACGACAAGCTCGGCGCGGCACTATGGGCATACCGTACTACGGTACGTACCCCGACCGGCGCAACCCCATACTCATTGGTGTACGGATGTGAAGCCGTTCTCCCTTTGGAAATCCAAATTCCATCTCTTCGGATCGCCCTCGCAACTCAGATGACGACCGAAGAACAACATCAGAAACGCCTCGAAGAACTCGAGATGCTCGATGAAAAGCGCCTGGAAGCTCAACAGCATATTGAGTTTTATCAAGCCAGAATTTCTCGAGCCTTCGATAAAAAAGTTCGACAAAGGAGTTTTAAGGAAGGGGACTTGGTCTTAACTGAAAGACGTCCTATGATCCTTAACTCCAAGAAGAAAGGCAAGTTCGAACCCAAATGGGAAGGACCGTTCGTAGTAGAAACAGTTTACTCGAACGGCGCATATCGCCTAGTCACCAAAGATGGTGACCGGCTCATGATGCCAATAAATAGTAAATTTCTGAAAAGATACTATCCTTAGTATCTTCAGAGAAAGAATTGAGGTACCGGGAAGTTCCCGGAAGAATACCACATCGGGGTACTCTTAGGGATAACCCGGTCGCTGATGAACAAGAAATCAATGTTCGAATTCCGAATATTCTTGTTTGTCAGAATCTAACTCTCACAAGCACTCTTTTGCTGAGATGAGATCTAATCATTCGATGGATTGATCTTCCCTCACGAAACTTTCAGTGGTGCTTGATGATTCATAGTCTCCACCATACAATTCCCACTTGGTCAAACCTTACTACAGTTAGGACCAAAGCCAAAGTCCCCTCTCGATTCCTTCAATGAACGAGAGGTCCACTTTCAAATCGAGCGATCAAGCCTTCCTCAGGTTAGGATCGTTCTCAATTTTCCCACTTGGTTAAACCTTACTACAGTTAGGACCACAACCAAAATCCCCTCTCGATTCCTTTAATGAACGAGAGGTCCACTTTCAAATCGAGTAACCAAACCTTACGACAGTTAGGGTTATCCGAGTCTTTTTGATTCTCGGAGTGGAGATCCCACTCCTAGTTTCATCCTTCGGATCCTGGGGGTGGAGATCCCACCTCGAGATTCCTTTCCAACTGAAGATAGAATATAAAATTCTTCCTCTTCAGGTTCAAATGACCAAACCTTATGACAGTTAGGGTCGTTTGAACTTTTTGATTCTCGGAGTGGAGATCCCACTCCTAGTTTCACCTGTCGGATTCTGGGGGTGGAGATCCCACCTCGAGTTTCCTTTCCAACTGAAGATAGAATATAAAATTCTTCCTCTTCAGCAATGGGGGATAGAATATAAAATTCTTCCTCTCTCATTGAGCCTCTTTTCCAATTGAAGATAGAATATAAAATTCTTCCTCTTCAATGCTGGGAGATAGAATATAAAATTCTTCCTCTCCCCTTTTCCCCGGTCTTTGCTTTTAGAAAAGACAGGGATGAAGTCAACGCCTAACACGCGTTGCCGGGTAGTCTATTCCCGTGAGAAAGACGAAGTCTATGTATTCAAAATCATAGCACCTTTTCCCCTGTCTTTGCTTTTAGAAAAGACAGAGGTTAAGTCAACACCTAACACGCGTTGCCGGGTAGTCTTTCCCGTGAGAAAGACGAAGTCTATGTATTCAAAATCATAGCACTCTTCCCCTGTCTTTGCTTTCAGAAAAGACAGAGATGAAGTTAACGCCTAACACGCGTTGCCGGGTAGTCTTTCCCGTGAGAAAGACGAAGTCTATGTATTCAAAATCATAGCACTAAGTCTAAGAAAAGCAATTTTCTTAGCACAACGTTACATGCGGAACGGATTTAGACAATTCGCATGCTAGCCCGATTCAAACGGTAATCGGTAAAGGCACATCAAACCCGTTGGGGGCTGGGGGTTTGCCAAAAACCCTAAAGTCTATACCTAACACGTATAGCCGGTTTAAAATCTTTTGCCGATTGAAAAAAAGTTACCAGGGTCTAAACCTGGGGAATTTGTCCCGAAGCCTAAGGAGGGATAAGTCTATACCTAACACGTGTAGCCGGTTTAAAATCTTTCGCCGATAGAAAAAAGTTATCAGTGTCTAAACCTGGGGAATTTTATCCCGAAGCCTAAGAAGGGATAAGTCATCGCCTAACACGCGGTGCAAGGTGCCCTTTTCCCTATAAAATGATGGAGTTTACGAATTCAAAAGTCATAGCGTTAAGGGCTGATGGTGTACCAAAACATCCTGTGAAAAGAAGCAAATACGGAGTCTCTAATAATAGATCAAGACAAAAACATACAACAACAAGTTCGTCAACCCGAAGGCAACTGACGGCTAAGAATATGAGACTCTAAACCGGAGAGCCTGTCCATGTAGCCCTGCTCGAACTCTGCCTGCAGGCTAGCTCGGACAGAGTCTTCGGAACTGCTTAGAACCTCCGCGGCTTCACGTTGCAGCCTCATCAACCCCTCCTGTGTTGATCCCAGCTTGTCGAGCGTCCATTCACGAGAACGCTCTAATCCAACTAGGTCCTCGGCGATAATAGCAGCAGACTCTTCGGCACGTCCCAAGGCTTCCTTCAACCTAGCTATCTCCTCACGGGTGGAATCTAGGGAGCTGAGTAACTCGGCTCTGCTGGCATCCTTCCTCGCTAGGGTAGCCATCAGTTGTGCGACAGAATGCTCACGTGATCGAAGCTCGCTGCCAATGGAAGATCTCAGGTCACGCCACTGCGTCAACCTATCCTCCACCTGGGAGGATGTAAAAGAGGAAGCTCCACCAGCCTTCAACTCCCTCAGCTCTCGGATCTCTGACTCCAGAACAGTGAATTCAGCAGTGAAAGAATCGGCCAACTCCGGGTGTCCTTCTTCCCTCATCATCATCATGTGACGAGAGAAGGAATGCCTAAACTGATCGAAACAGCATCCCCTGTGAAGAAGCTTCTCGATCATGCCGTTGTAAAAGGCCGTAAAGAAGCCAAGGTCCATACGAAAAACATCTCTGTCTGGATCGGTATCGACCAAAAGAGCGTGGACATGCTCATAAAGAGAGGATCGAGGTCCTACAAGCAGCAGTACAGGAAGCTAAGGGACTATCAAAAATAATCATAAAACCCGAAGGGGAAGTTCGAGGTATACCTATGCCGGCAGAAGTCCCCTCGGGTTGAGATCCGACAGAATCCGAAGTAACGACAGGAGTGGTCATGGGGGGTGTATCAACCCTCGTGGGCAAATCAGTCGTACTACTTGGTGGAGGTCGGAAAACGCCCGAAGCTGTAGAAGCATCAGGCACATCGCCTGGTCCTATAGTTACACTTCTTTATTAGCCAAAATGGAAATTTAGGCAAATAAAGAAAAGTGGGATCGGATACATACCTGTGAATGAATCACTCCCGAAGAGTGGTCTCACAGGTCTTCCCGAAGTCTGTTCGGCCAACATGTCGGCCAATAATCCAGCATCGGGTTTCGAGAAGCCGGGTACAGGAGCATGCCCCCGTTCCTCAAAACCTACATCCGGAAAGACTCCATTCTCGGCTAGCTTGTCTCTAGCAATATCTGCAAGACAACCAAAATATTGGAAAGATGCACAAGAGAGAAAGCAAAGCGCAAAATTATTGAGGAGGATATCATCGAATGGAGATGTACCTGAATATGGGATGGTGGGCTCAACGCTGCTCGCCGGCTCAAGATCAATGTTCTGGTCAATGCCTAGGGAGCCATCACGAAGAGCGTCGCACATTTCTTGCATGAAGCAATCCATGTGGTCGGATCCAGGGAATACCGGATCCGGTGGAAGCTCACCTTCTTCAAAGATCCCTGAGACACAAAACATGATCACGAATCCCAAAGGTAAATCACCCCAAAGCAACAAAAATAGATTTAAAAGATGTTACCTTCATCACCATCGGCGACGTCTCCTAAATCTGCTCCACAAGGACGCTGGCCAACAGATGGTTTGTGAGCAGTCTTCTTCCTCTTCGAAATATCAGCTCTTCTAGAACCAACAGGTCGGTCATGCACGGACTCGCTACACATAGGAGCTCGGTCGTCAGGCCTTGAGCTCGTATAACGGGAGGCAAGTGGCTCATGATCGCCAGTGGTTCTACCTGAAATGATAACGCCCATGAACAAAATAGTTCGTTGATACCAATTGGAGTTGAGAATGAAAATTAAAGGGTATGACAAACCTGCACCAAGTTCTACTTGGTCGGTGTCTATATCCGCATACTCCCCCTCAGGAGTCTCGACCTCATCATCCATAGGGAGGGGCCCTACATCATCTCTGCTGGAGAGAGAGGATTTGCCACGTCTCTTACTCTGCTTCTGAGCGACCTCAGCCTTACGAGCAGCCATCATGGCGGCCTGCACTGAGTGATCGGTCTCTAACTCTGAAAGGCTCCTCACACCTATGAATTCATAGGCAGAGAGGAACCACTTGCAGCTGAGGAAAGTGATCATCGGCTTATGCCTATAAGAGGGAAGAGCAAAGCGGGCTCCGGTGCAGCCCACCATAGTCCACAACCATGCTCGTACACGTCAACGAGTCCTCCCTCAACCCTCAAACCGCGTCTGGGGTTCCCAACATATAGCTGGTCATAGCCGAACTGACGAGCAAAACGGCAGGGGAGGTAAGGCTCTATATGGCACCGGTTCTTCACCCGGAAGACAAGATACCCGACACGGATGTTCACCAACCAACGAAAACAACCGATGTCGAGAATGGTTCGGTTACTCCTGGGTTTCTCCTCATCAGTCAAAACGTCGCCATAGCGACCCGAAAACTGAGGGAAACACTTGAAGAACTCCCAGCCCTTACGGACTTGAAGTTCCTGCTGAACGTCCTCGAATTTCCTCCCAAGCCATCTGCTCTTCTCCAACAGCTGTAGATATGGGACGGGAACATCAACAGCACTAGGCGCCGACATCAAGCCAGGACGGTGAAGAACGAGCCACGCCATCAGGTATGCGTAGGGAAGCTCGACCTTAGGACAGATAAGCTCGGTAGATAGCTCAGGACCCACCTGAGTAAAACTACTGACCACACTCCTAAGCCCGCAATGGATGCTGGCAACCATCGCCGGGAGCAGAGAAAGCTCTCTCCCATAAGCCAACTGAACCGCGGGAAAAAGCACCTCAAGAGGTAAGGCATCCGAAGACTGGTGAGGAACAACGCATTTCTTCAACCAGAGGGCAAGATAGCCTGCTAACAAAGACCGAGGCTCGATGGACTTCTGTGCACGGCGGAGGAACGAGCGAAACTTGGTCCCGGCAGGGAAAGCTCCCTCAGCACTGGCGATGGTATAAGAACGAGCCTCGCTCTTCTCCACCAACTCGTTAATAGCAGTGACGGTCAAAATATCTAGCTCACGAACGGGGTCGCTGGAACCACCCTCCAAGTTCTGGAACAAATAAGTGGCGAACTGCTTCAAGCTAACTTTCCTCTTTGTCTTGGCCGGAGGAGAAATCTGGGTCAAGGAAGTATGATAGTGACAGGTGAGGTCCCAGAGAGTGTCATACATATCGGGATCATCTTGCTTCAACCGCCACAACTGCTGGTTCGAAGGAAAATACTCCTGATAAGGGTAATCTCCCATCGGAAGACCGGAAACCTGATGCATCTCATGGAGAGCCAACCCCAACTCTCCGTCACCGGTCAGGAAGGTGTTGCTATCAGGCATATACGTCTCCAACAACGCCAAGAAATGGCGGCAGCTAACTGGGAGACCATACATAGTAGCTCGTATAGGTACATACAAGCCGCTATTCTTCAAAATCCTTCTCCCAACGGCCCAAGACGTAACCGGTCATGCGGGGCCACCATCCCTTGGGTAATGAAGAAGCCCAACCATAGCACCGGTAGTCTGGTGGAGGCAGCCTTCTCCCGAGGAGAGCCAAACGGTTCCTCACGGTAGGAGCAGCTACAAACACCTCGCCTGGGGGTGCGGTGTCATGACTCATGATCCCGGGTCGAAGGCCACGAACATGATGATATCCGCCAGAACCAGGAGTCTTGCCGTGGGAAGCATACCCGCACTGAACCCGCTCAGCGTCATCAGTGAGGTGCCAAGACATCCGTCTCTCCACGCCCTGTCCTTCCAGATGAGTGAAGGAACAGTGACGAGGGACGGAAGGAATGTACAAAAGAGCACTCTCTTCAAGAGTTAGCCAGTGCTCCTCGGTGAGAGTCAGTGCGTCGGGATCCTCCACATGATCCCCGAACAAGAAATCCGGCTTCTTCAAAGTTTGGGTGGACGAAGCATCCGCGGTAAAAGGAGCATCGGTGATGAGTTAGCGTAAACAATGACGCCCTCCATCCCGTATCAAGCGACAGGATTCGTCTGAACGATCCCTGTCAAACTGAGGGAGTGGAGCGATAGCCTGCCTAACAGAAGCCGAAGAGAAGACCTCACGGCTACAACCGGTATTGGCATGAGAAGGAAAGCTACCACCGGGAAACTCGACTGCAACAAATCACGAGCATGGAGTCAGAAAATCTATCTCATGAAGGCGAGATGAGATTGTTCACGGGATAATTGGTGAAGACGATTTCGAGTGCCCTACACCGGGAGGACGGTATACAATCACATAAATCACGTGATAATGTACACCGACCTATAAGGTGTGAGGCAACACGAGATCGCCCCAATATACCCGAAGACTTGAATTGGCTAAGCAAAACAAGTCTGAAACCTTAACCCCCGCGGGAGGAGTATCGGTTCTTCCTTCATGACCCGCGAGAGGTCAATCCGGGATACAGAAAGTATAAAATTCTCACCCCCGAAAAAAGAGGCCACTGGGGACGATGTCGTAGGAGCCTCCTCCTCGCTATGCTGTGAGCGGGAGTGACTCCTGGAAGGTCGAGATCGACGAGGAGACATCATGAACCTGCAGTAAAAGACAACACATCAGGTACGATATACAAACACGAAATATTGAAAAGGGAAATTAAGCACTTAAACTAAAATCCTATTGTTTTCTTCAAAAGTTGCTGTTTTCATTGCTTTGGTATCTGTTACAACTTCAATCGTTACAACAGAGTTTGAAATGAAAACAAAAGATATTACAACTTTATCGAAAATAAACACGAGATCCCGGTTTGGTTCGGTCTCGCTTGCGTGGGTTGTTGGCCTGTGACGGGGACGTCGATATCCGTGGACCGCCGACTCTTCAAGATCCTTTCCGGTAAAATCCGGCAGAGTTTCGTTTATCCGCGAAGGGATATAGAAATAGAACTTCGTCGATCCGCGTGAGATCTAGAAGTTATAAGCGTATATCTCGGCTAAAACGAGATAATAGCTCTTCTTAGTGGTCACCGCTAATGGGCAGCACTAAGGAAATGGAAGGGGTGAATGAAGGGGACTGATGAAGAACTCCTTACTCCTCGTTTCGACAGAGCTTCGCTGCTTCAGAAATCTTCAGACTCTGCTCTCCGGCAGGGCTTCGCCGCTTCAAACAAAGGGGAATCCTTGGCTAAGATAATTCAGCCTTGAATTCAGAGCCTTTGCCTTCAACTCCAAAGAAATCAGCCCTCCACAATGAAGGCCAAGGAGGCCTATTTATAGGTAAACAAGGAGGGGATAGGGGCTGCCTTGAGGACACCCCCTAGGGGGGGTGTCTCGGCCATGGCGCCGAGACACCCCTAGGGGGTGTCTTGGCCCCATGGCCGAGACATACACCCTTCGGGCGCTCTTTAGTTGATTTTGCTGTAGTGCCTTTATCCGGACTTAGATTTGACTGATTCCGGTTGTGTTGGAAGCCCGTCGAGGAGTTCTGTAGATCCCGATGGTTGGATTATCAGTGTGGTGATCGGGACGAGGCGGGCGTTGGCCCAATTGCGGTGATCGCGGGGTTTTTGGTCAATCCGTATCCCCGTGATTCTGTCATTCTGTCAGCTCACGTAGTCCGTCGGTTGGCTTCAATCGCTCACCGACGTCGTTTGAATTTCTTGTGAACCGGGTAGTGACGTTCAATCGTCGCTCGTTGACACCGAGCTGTGTGCGGGGACCTATCGGCAATTTTTGATGCCTACACCTATGAATAAATAGGATTTCATGGTTAAAGTCTAATTAAACCTGCAAATTTCGTGCACACGAAACGATAAATGTCGTTTCGCGGTAAATTTTGGTGAAATATCCAAAATACCCACCGTGTTCAAGGCCAAATTCAGGTCAAGGACACGTGTGATCTAGGTTATGGTCGTTATATTCGGTCATTTAGCACCCCGATACCCCACAACTTTGGTTAAATTCTGCAAATAAGCCCTTTTGCAGAATTTAGCCAATTTTGCATAAAAGCCCCTCCACAAACTTTTGGTTTAGCCTCCACATGCCCTTACCAAAAATTCGATCAGGAGTTTGGGGCCAACGCTCTTTGGATTTCAGCCTCAAATTCGTGGTCATTTTGCAAATAAGCCCCTTTATAAGTTTTATGGACTGTTTTGCAAATAACCCCCTCAAACAATTCTTTGACCCTCTTGCATAAAGCACCCTACATTTTCTCCATCAAATGGACATAGATCCAACCCACAAATTTCAGCTCCTTTTGCAAATAAATCCCCCACGAATTCTATAAATAAACCCCCAAAACATTCGGCCATATTGCCCCATTGCAGATTTTGCACAAAACCCCCCAAGAATATATTTCATACATAACCCCTTGTCTACCAAGCGTAAAGGTGTAAGCTTTACAAGAAAATAAGAAGATTGGGAAGGAGAACTTACCAAATCAAGATGGGTTTTCTTTGAGCTTGAAGATGGAGTAAGGAACCCTATACAAGCTTTCGGCCAAATGGGTATCCACCAAAAAAACCCGAGCTTCTGGAAGTTTGGAGTTCTTCAATGGAAGAAAGCTCTTGGGGAAGAAGAAGATACAAAACCGAAATGGGGGGAAGGAGTTCGGTTTTGGGAGCCAAAAAGAGGGGAGTTTTCTCTTTGAATTTTGAATTAAAGAGAAGGGGGGGGGACCATAAGCAAGAAACAAATGGGGAAAAGGACGAAATAGAGGGGGGGACCAACAAAATGAGCCAAGCACCCCTTAGGGTGTCTCGGCAAAACCGAGACACCCCAAGGGTGTCTCGGCTTTGCCGAGACACCCCATGGGTGCCTCGGCAATGCCGAGGCACCCCGGGGTGCTTCGCCCGGGTTCTGACCCCTGAGCGGTTTTTCTAATACCCCGAATGATTTTCATATCCCCGATGATTCCACAAAAGTTGATGTTCTTCGCCGACGGTTGAAAATGTGGATGAATTCCACAAGTCAACTTTCGATGGTTCCAAAACCCTAAGGTGGACGCCGGTCAACGTGTAGCCTTAGGTCAACGCCGGACAGCGCGTTGCGTCAAAAGTCAACACGTGACGACAAAAGTCAACACGTGACGACGAAGCTCAACCCAAGCGGTTACAAAACCCTAAAGTGGACGCCGGTCAACGCGTAACCTTAGGTCAACGCCGGACAGCGCGTTGCGACAAAAGTCAACACGCGGTGACGAAAGTCAACGCATGACGATAAAAGTCAACCCAAGCGGTTCTAAAACCCTAAGGTGGACGCCGGTCAACGCGTAACTTTAGGTCAACGCCGGACAGCGCGTTGCGTCAAAAGTCAACACGCGACGACGAAAGTCAACGCGTGACGACGAAAGTCAACACGTGACGACGGAAGTCAACCCTCACAGTTCAAAACCCTAGGGTGGACGCCGGTCAACGCGTAACTTTAGGTCAACGCCGGACAGCGCGTTGCGTCAAAAGTCAACACGTGACGACGAAAGTCAACACGTGACGACGAAAGTCAAACCTCGCAGTTCAAAACCCTAAGGGCGAACGCCGGTCAACGCGTAACCCTAGGTCAACGCCAATCTGTGTGTTGCGACAAAAGTCAACCCCCAGTGATCCGAAATCTCCAAGTCAACACGATGTGACAGGGATAGTAAGTTCAAAAGTCAACACAATGACACGAGCCAAACTCAACTCACCAGCTGTAGACTCGAGACTCCGACGACGGCCAGACGATAAACGCAGCGCCGAAACAACTTTAGTTATTCGACAAAGCACCAGATAAACCGAAGATCGAAGGAGCCGAGAGTTGAAGCGAACCACAGGTCCCTTAGGACGACTGAAGGCTGGACCAATCATATCCAAAGTATTCCGGTCTCATCTATAAAAGAAACGAGTCCGCAACACTTTGGAGGGGGTATCTGTAGGCATCGAAAATTACCGATAGGTCCTCGCTCACCGCTCAGTGTTAACGATCGACGATTGAACGTCATTACCCGGTTCACAAGAGGAGCAACGCCCATCGTGTACCGTTCGCCTCACTAATTATCCGACCCTTAGGGCCTACAGAGCTCGCCGTCAAGATTCCAACGCATCCGAAATCACTCAAAACCGAGTTGGGACGAAAAGTCAACGGCGGGACAACGGCGGACAGTCTCGGACTGAACCGAGGCACCCGGGGCATCTCGGCAAGCTTGAAACACCCGAGGGGTGTCTTGGCAAAACCAAGACACCCC
>BQKN01061789.1:0-42013 GCA_022839385.1 Asparagus kiusianus
CCCAAGGGAGAAAGGGAATGTAAACAGCTAAAAGTTGAGCACATTTACAATTATGTCGGCTTGCAGTCTTGATAAGTAGCTCTATCAAGCTAGACAATAGTTATAAGCTTCATGTGTAAGGTAATTGAAACATCCTCTCTCAAACCCATTAAAAGCAACTTTGAACTTCTCTCAAGTCAAACAATTTACTAAGAGTATTAACAGCAGTCAGCAGATGCTAAATGACATATCTACTGTTTCTATCAATTATGATCAATAACCCCACTGACTTTCTTTATTTCACTAAACTACCCTTCCTGTGACCCTGTCCATACCAACTCTTCTCTCATGAATTCCCAGCTTCGTTTGTGATATATAGAAAACCAAATCCAACTCCAACTCAACCTAATTTTTTAACACCTCCTTCCTTCCTCCAAAAGAAGAAATTATAACCTCAATTAGTGTAACCACAATTCCAACCCTAAACCAACCTTATGACTAAATACCCAAGCGTCAATTGCAGTCACAAACAAAGATTCTTAACTACACGCCATTCTCTCCATCGCAGTGTTCCTCCTGTGGCGGCTCTTTACTAGCAGAATGACAAGATGATGGATGTAGAGGGGAGAGAAAAGAAGGTGATTGCATATGAGCAATTTGGTGAGTGGGTGAAAATGATAAAACTAATGAAAAAGCAGATGAGATATGTGAAGAATTCAAAAAATGAGCACGTAAGGAATATGTGATTAATCCTAATGTCAGACCGAAGAAAAATAGTTATAAAATTTTAGGATAAATTAATGGTAGGTTTCTATATGTTACAATATACATGGTAATTTAGTATAAAAATGATAATAATTCATGACAATTCTCACTAATTTAGCATTGCATTGGATAAGCACTAGCAGTTGTGGCAAAAAAAGAATAAAGAAAAAAGAGAGTAAAACCTATAAAGCCTCTATCTCGAACAATATATGAAGAAGGGAGACAACCTTTCTTATAAGCCTTAAGATGGTGTTTGACAAACCCTTAAAATTGGGCTAGGACTATACCCGGCACAGTTTTAGGTCTGTTCCTTGATTGGCAAAAAATGGGCCAGAATTGGCCCACTTTCTTTTAGGTTGAGAAAAGGTTTAAAACTAGCTCTTTTTTGAACCACACCTTCCTTGGTTCAAAGAAGAACCAGTTTACCTCAAAACTAAGCCAAGATCAACCCTAACCTAGTTTTGAGGGTTTTGCCAAACACACTCTTAGCTTCTTCTTTTGGAGTCAAGATCTAGACTATCCGCTCACTAGGTAGACTTGAAAATAACGGTAAAGAAACTAGAAATTTGTAGTCTACAACGAAGCGTTCCAACTATTTTCTACTGAAACTCGAGTTGTTAATATCAGAAAAAACTAAACTAACCACTTCATTGAACAATCACCAAAAAAAGCATTGGGATATAACCATGACCCAAATACTTTACCTTAATCTACTCTTTGGATCAACCACCGCTAACTCTGCTTGTTGCAAATTAATCGTCACCTTCTTCACCTCCTCAAAAACTCCTCCCCCTTCTCCTCTTCCAATTGCCAATGATTCACCAATCAAGTTATTATACCGATGCTTTAGATTTGTAGAATACAGAAAACTACCATAGACTTATCTCCTTTCAATACACTCCTTTACAAGTTACAGAATATGTTAAATGATGTCCCGACCTTTTCTATCAACAACCAATGAACCCACCCTAGATTTCTTTATTTTAATAAACTATCCTTCCATGTCCACCCCAACGTTCAATAAACTACCCTTCTATGTCCACGCCAACACTCCTGCTCCAATATTTCTTCTGAACTTTCAGTTTATAATTTATAAGTTATAGAAATCCAAACCCAACTCTAAATCAACGTGATCTAGTATTAACCTACTTCTTCCATCCTCCAAAACAAGAAACCCAAACCAACTTTCACAAAGATCTCTTGCTATCCCCTCGAACAGTGACCAGGTTCCGTTTCCTTCCCTTTTCTAAAAAAAGGATGCTTTAGACCCCATTTTCAGAAAGATGTTATTTTTTTTAGTTTACACTCCAATACCTTCCTTATATCCAACCTTTTTGACTAAATTCCGAGCGTCGATCCCACTCGTTGATGAAGGTCATGAGCTCATCAACATTCACTCCATCACAAAACTTGTGGCAGCTATTTAGTTGCAAAGTGAAGTAATTGATCTATCAAGAGATAGAATATGCCATGATTATAACAACCAGGTAGGTGAGTGGGAGAATACAATAAAAGAGGTTAGAAAAAAATATGAGAGGAGGCACATGGAGAATTATAAAATCCAAGTGCTAATTTCTTCAGAAAATAACATCACATGAACATGTGACCCAATCCTAATAGCAAACTGACAGATGATATTCAGTGAAAACTGTGGAAAAAGTCTGGTAGTTTTTTCTCTATTTTACAAAGTTCATGATAGCTTAACTGAGAAGTAGTGAAAGCTCGATTAGTAAGAATCAAGTCTCTTGTTATGCTAAAAAGCAATTTAACAAATCAGTTTAAATTGTTAGTAATTTTCCAAATTTCCATTTAAATCTATTACTTTTCATTCTATTCCACCGTGGGACTACACTCCCAGCTCCCAATAATCTTCTACATCATTTGCGATCATATCTCAATCACTATGGATAACCAAAGCAGGAGTCCTCGAATAATCAATTTATGACAACATCCACCATCCATCGATAAATCTGACTTGGTCTAAACTAGCAAACATAGACACGATCACAACCACCAACATTCACAGGGTATCTAATAGAACGTGCTACTGGAGCTTAGCCACTGTTGTGATTCGTCGAGCTTCACATTGAACTTTGCTCCCCTCTGTTCCACAGTATGGACTACGACACTCCCTAAGAAGTCATGCCTCTTAGAGAGTTAAAATGAGATTAAACATAGATTAGAAGCAAGATTAGCTAAAAAAAACCTAAGTTGTCACCCAACTTTATATTTAAGTCAACAACTTTTTCTCAATGAGCACTCACAAACGAAGCTCAAATAGCTTCATGATGGTTTTCTCCGATTTGTCCTTAGATTAGGAATTGTTGAAAATATAACTAAAAACTGTAAATAAGACACCTTCCCGTCAAGCCTCTAGCTCCTTCTTGTTTTGTGGTCAATGTCTAGTCTATGCTCTACTCACCAGTCAAAATTAAATACAACGGTGAAACAACTAATAACTATCAAGCTATAATCAAGTAATCCGACTGTTTCTGCTATAATTCAAGCAGTCAGTGTCGAAAAAACTAAATTTAACAGAAGAATCACTAAACCAAGCACAAGATCCAACCAAAACCCAAAAAGCTTGACCTTTTCGCTTTCTTCGGATCGACGGCCGCCAACTCCGCCAGCTGCTCAGCAGTCATCGCCTTCTTCGCCTCCATCACCTCCTCGAAACTCCCCCCTTCTCCTCCTCCTCCTCCTCCCATCGCCGACGAATTCATCATCGACGATCCATCGATCGAGTTGCTGTACCGATGCTTCGGCTTCATCATCATCATCTCCGCCATCGGATCCCGAGCGCCTCCGCTCTCAGATCCAGATCCGCTCCCTTCCAACCTGCACCCGATCTTCTCGATGTCCATGAAAGTGCAGAACAGATCGTCCTCGGATCCGATGTCATCGAAGTTGTTCGAGGCCGCTAGCGGATCCGTGAACTCGTCGGGGATCCGGAACGGGAGCTCGGACCGGGCTCGGCGGTGGTGGGACCCGCGGATTGGGTTGGGGAACATGGCGGGAGCTCCGTTAGGGTGAGGGCTAGGGTTAGAATTTGAGGTCGGGACTTGAGAATTCGACTGCATTTCGTTGAACCGAGGGGTGTTTCATGAAGAAGAAGAGGAGGAGAGAGAAAGCTAAGAGAGAGAAAGGGCGGGGAGGACTTCAGTGTGAGTCCTACACAGAGGAGATTTTTCGTGTGGAGGCGGTGCTTTAATTGTGGGAGATCTGATTCGGGCTTGGAATTTTAATATTAGACCCTTGACTCTTTAATATTTTCAAATTAGGCCTCAAGTCGTTGAAATCGCTCGCCGCTCCCGCAATTTTTATTTGTTGCAAAAAGAAAGTCACAGAAAATGTTGCAGCAAAAAACAAAGCATATTTCTTGCATGACATCAAACTGATTGGTTTTTGTATATTTTGCAATTTAATTATAGACCATGTATTTTAAATGCTAACTCAACGTTTCGTTGAAATAAAACTAGTGCGAAAGCTACTAAATTTTACGATACGAGAAAAATTGGGCCTAGGTGATTTCTCTATTTGGATTAAAAATATTTTTCTTATGAATATGAGTTATTTTATTTAAAAAATTTTTGGATTGTGGCTTTTGCTTCCATCAAATTAGTTGCGTTATTGTTAGCTTTTTCTTGCAATTATAAGTTCATTTGTCTTTCATAACTGAAATGTTATAAACCAAACAATTGAAAGATAAATTGTATGCCTGTATTTATATTTACAACTCTATTTTCACACAACCAAATAGCCTTAACTCTGTGGGATCAATTTGAAACCATTTATAAGAATTAAGGGACCCAATTGATCAAGAACTAGAACCTAACTGCAATTTCAATTATTCGAGGTGCTATGTTCAAAATACTAATATCGAAAGCGGATCTACGGATCGGTTTAAAAGGGCGACAGGAAAGTACACGCGGTTTTTTCACCCGATCTGATCGGGTTTTGTGGGGCCCGCGAAACGTGATTGCTGTAGGTGACTTCTTGGGCTGGTGATTTTGTGATGATGTGGACCCAAGCTTGTTACGAACGATGGTTCTAGAAAGCTCCCTCGGTAGCCGGCGACGGCTCATGTGCTAAATTACTAAATTGACATTTTTGATAGGATGGTTTTTTTTTGGGAAAAATACTTCCAGCCCCCAAAAGCTAAGGAAACGTGTTTTTCACCCTTAAGACTTGATCAATGGGTGTTTTACCCTTAAAAATAAAGATTCTGTTCTCTGAGCCCCCAAAACACAAAAACCAAGAGATTAAAATATGTGAAGACCATAATACCCTTCTCTCTCTCTCTCTTTTTATTAAAATATGATGAGTATTATTTTATTATTTTCGTTTTCTCTCTCTTTATCATAATGTACTAAGAGGATAGTTAAAATGATTGATGATAATTATTTTATTATTTTTGTTTTTTATTATTTTCGTTATTTATATTGGTAGATTGTTAAAGTTACGGGTTAATTGTTAAGGTTACGAGTTAATTGTTAATGTTATGGGTCAATTGTTAAGGTTATGAATCCTCACACATACATACACACACACTCTCTCTCTCTATCATGATGTTACTTTGATGATATTGAAATGATTGAAGAGGATTATTATTTTATTATTTTCGTTTTTTATTCTTTTCGTATTTTTAGAATATTTGTTGTTAAGAATAATGGTTGGTTGTAAAGGTTATGTATTATTTGTTAAGGTTACGGGTTGGTTGTTAAGGTACGGGTTTAATTGTTAAGGTTACGGGTTTAATTGTTACGGTTACGGTTTAATTGTTAAGGTTGCGGGTTTAATTGTTAAGGTTACGGGTGTAATTGTTAAGGTTATGGTTTTAATTGTTAAAGTTTTAGGTTTAATTGTTAAGGTTACGGGTTTAATTGTTAATGTTACGGTTTAATTGTTAAGGTTATGGTTTAATTGTTAAGGTTTTGGGTTTAATTGTTAAGGTTACGGGTGTAATTGTTAAGGTTATCGGTTTAATTGTTAAGGTTACGATTTAATTATTAAGGTTACTGGTTTAATTGTTAAGGTTACGAGAGAGAGAGAAGGGATCCATAACTTTAACAATTGACCCGTAACCTTAACAATTTAACCCGTAACCTTAACAATTAACCCATAACCTTAACAATTAAACACGTAACCTTAACAATTAAACCCGTAACCGTAATAATTAAACCCGTAACCGTAATAATTAAACCCGTAACCTTAACAATTAAACCGTAACCTTAACAATTAAACAGTAACCGTAACAATTAAACACGTAACCTTAACAATTAAACCCGTAACCTTAACAACAAATCTGTAACCTACACAACAAACCTATAACCTTAACAACAAACCCGTAACCTTAACAACCAACCCGTAACCTTAACAATCAATGCATAACCTTTACAACCAACCATTATCCTTAACAACGAATATTCTTAAAATATGAAAAGAATAAAAAATAAAAATAATAAAATAATAATCCTCTTCAATCATTTCAATATCATCAAAGTAACATCATGATAGAGAGAGAGAGAGGATTCATAACCTTAACAATTGACCCGTAACATTAACAATTAACTCGTAACCTTAACAATTAACCCGTAACTTTAACAATCTATCAATATAAATAACGAAAATAATAAAAAATAAAAATAATAAAATAATCATCATCAATCATTTCAAGGACAAATTTTCGAAAGCAACCCTTTTGGGTTTTTATTTGCAAAAAAAGACCGGGTTTAAAAAAAATTGTAAAAACCGACCTGTTTTCAGCCCCCTAGCTGAAAACAGGTCGGCTTTTTTAATTTTTTTTTGGAAAACTTCACGGGAGTTGAACTCCCGTGAAGTTTTTCTCATAACAAAACTTCACGGGAGTTGAACTCCCGTGAAGTTTGGGAAAAAAAATTTTCAAAAACCGACCCAGTTTCAACCAACTGGGTCGGTTTTTCTAAATAAGATTGAAATGGGTCGTTTTTTGCAATTAAAAACCTAAAAGGGTCTGTTTTGAAAATTTGTCCATCATTTCAACTATCCTCTTATACCTTTTGCATATATATACATGAACAGGGCTTCAAGGCCTGTTTCTTTCTTCAAAAAAAATCATTTCAACTATCCTCTTAGTACATTATGATAAAAAGAGAGAGAAAACGAAAATAATAAAATAATCATCATCATATTTTAATAAAAAAAGAAAGAGAGAGAGAAGGGTATTATGGTCTTTACATATTTTAATCTCTTGGGTTTTGTGTTTTGGGGCTCAGAGAACAGAATCTTTATTTTTAGAGATAAAACACCCATTGACCAAGTCTTGAGGGTGGGAAGCACGTTTCCTTAGTTTTTGAGGGCTGGAAGCATTTTTCCTTTTTTTTTCCTGACTTGTGAGAGTACGGTCTTATAATAATCTATATACTTCCTATATTAAATCTCTTATCTTTGAATCTGCCACTTGTCAATTTTTTATAAATTATTTTCTTAAATAAAAATAAAATAAATCAATCTATATTTCCTGCTTGCTCCCACTTTGTCTTTTCAAACAAACCCCTAGATAATAGTGTTATCGCTTTGATACTTGTGTGACCTTTATCTTTTCCTCAAAAGAGAACTTTTCTCTGCAGACAATTTCCTCTCTGCTTTATAATCTTACCCTTCTCTATCCTCTCAAGCACACATCTAACTCCCCCTTCATCCTTCTCTCTTAAAATTTTCAGTATATTTATAATCTAAGATTCACTGTTCATACTATAGTAAATATTAATACAACATTATTACTGTAGCACACTGAATACTGTAGCGTATAAAGAAAAATTACTGTGGCAGAGGCGGAGACTGTAGCGTTATTCGAAAATACTATAGCGTTAATTAATACTATAGCACGAGTCTACTGTAACAATTTAAAAAACCCGAGGGTACTGTAGCAATTCAAAAAAAATCTTGCTGTCACGTTTAAAAACATGATTACTGTAACGTGAAAAAAACTTACCGCCGTGCTTTGCACGGATATCACACTAGTTGATTTTTATTTGAACGCGAAATTAATTTTGAATCAAAGCGTGTGTTCGTACTTTTAAATCCTTGAAGCCCTTGTGTTTGGATAAAACTAAAGTCAATATTGCCTTCGCCTGCATTATGTTGCGAGGCAACATCCATTCTTTGTTTCTTACGGTTACTATACAAAGGACCATGCTGGATAATGATATCAAATGAACTTATTCCGGCGTTATATTTGTGATCATGTGAAGAACTTGATCCTCCTCTTGCTCTCTTTTTTTTTTAGTAGAGAATCCCATGTATAATGGTCATTTGTGTTCGTCGTTATATATTTTTGAGAACAATAGTAAACTGCAATTGATTTGTGTTCAATAATGTCGTTATGCATCTTCATGATTTTAGTTGGAAACATTTCGTTAATGATCAATATTAATCATGTTGATATCTTGAGATTTATTTTGCAGGGTTATATTGGCAGCGAAGTTGACATAGAGTTTTTTTGGTTATCGGGTAATTACAGTACACTTGGTAAACTGTTTTCTCGTCAATTTGGTTACAGTGAAATAAGCTTTTAATATAAACTTAGTTTGGCCTTTAAGATTTGGATGACAATAGTGCGAGCACATAAAATTTAAAAAATTGAAACTTTTGAATATTCAATTTTTTTGCTTGAGATATTGCTTCCATTTTTGAGATAAGCATGATCAACGGAAGAAAATAACACCTACTGCTCTGAACCGCGCTTGTCCAAAGGCGACCACACTAATAAACATTTCCCCAAGAGGAAAGGCTGGGGTTCCTTGTAATTTTTATAACTTTTAAGGGGCTATTTGTAGAAACTAGTGGGCTATTTTGGATGACAAATAGTGGGCTGTTTGGTTGTTTTAATTCCGAAAAAAAATCGGAAATGGAAAAACTCACATTTCAACCCATTTCAAGAGATTTCAAGACATTTTTTACATTCTTTTTTTTTTGTTTGTTTCGCAATGAAATCACACTCACGTCACCGCCGCGTCACATAAGAAACAAATCCAGCCGCAAATAGTAATAGTGTTTCGATCTCCATTCCTTGTGTTTGTTTGAACATAAAAAAAGAAAATGGAAATCAGCCGCAATAGTAACAGTGTTTTCAGCAATTAAGTAATCCGTTTTATTCACAGTCACCGTTTCAACAGTGTTTTTAGTAATTAAAAATTCATTGAAGTGACATTTCCAAGTGTTTTCAGAGGTTTTTGGTGTGAAAACAGTTTTCTTAAAAATCTGACGTGACACCCTCATATTACTTGTTTAGCTGAACCAGTATCCAGTTCACCGCTTGCTTTTCCTTCAATCCCTAAAACCTTCTAAAAAAAACCTATTAATTTGCCTCCCTCCTTCGAATATAAAATGTAATTCCCCTATCCAATATTCTTCTCTAAAAATTTCAAGAATACCAATAGCTGCTCCTAAGAATTACACTTGTTCAGCACACAGGCTGAATTACACAAATACAAAAAATCAAGAAGGATCAGCTTTCCATCAATTTCATTTGATCCGAGGCTTTTACCCAAAATCACATTTGCAGTCCCCTGAAGTCTACAAATTCTCTAACTCAGCCCTTCTTAAATTTCATAATAAAAAACGAAAGAGAGGGGGTGTGGGGATGAAGAAATTGTGGGCCACGAGTGAAACCACTTCACTCCATGAACTTCCACCATGTTTAACAAATTTTCTACCAATAATATATCCTTGAAGGGGAAGCAACTATCTCATCAAAAATGACAAGTAGCAATATAATTATGAGAGCTTCTTCTCTTGAGCAACAGCAGCAGCAGCTACTTTCTTTTGTCTACTCTTCCAAGCTGGCATCTTCCCAGGGAAAGCCCATCTCAAAAGCCTCTCCCATCCATAACACCCGACATACATAAGCCCAGCCCAAAGCAACAACTTCCCCCTCATCCCCTCAGGCAAAGGCACAAGCTTCAACCAATCATTCAAACCCCTAAACACATCAGAAGTTATCACGACAAAAAACCCCACAGCCGCCAACAACGCAATCTGAAACGGCTTGTTCTCCGAAATCCCCTGATTAAAAGGCCGTCCCATATAGTTCACAGCAAATGTGGCAACTTGAATCATCATGTTCACCATGTAGGAAACCGTGTTCACGAGATTAGGGTGGAAGTCTGAGTCTGGTTCAATGCATTCCTCCGGCATGTATTTTGATGCTAGGTTAACCGCTGAAATTAGGAAGCATAGATGCATTGCGAACTGACCGAGGAGAGAGAGGAAGACGTAGGCACAAAAAATGTTTGGATGCGGCCGGTCAGGAGAGAGATGCTGAAGAGGACGAGCGTGGGAGATGAAGAGGAAGAAAGCGGCGGTGAAGACTCCGCTTATTGTAGCTTGGATGTCACCGAGTTTGACTCCATCTAAGTACATTACACTTAGGACATAAGCAGTTGCGAGGCAATTGAGACCAAGGATCTTGAACATTTGAAGGGTAGTTACTAAAGTGCTCCTGCCCTGACGAATGATATCTAGGGTTGGGGCGACAGAGGCGTGCTTTGCTGTGAAAGGAGAGGCCATGGAGGCGTCTCCGAGCTTAACTACTGGCGGGGCACGGCTGTCTCCCTCCTCGTTCATCTCGTCTAACATTTTCTTGAGTTTCTCTCGCTGCTTCTCGGCTGCTGTGAGATGGCGATTAGTGGTGGAAGTAGAGCTACTGGATGAGCCAAGTTTGTTTGATGATTCTGCAATGGGTTTAGTCTTCTTTGGCTTGGATGACTTGGCTTCGGGTTTCGAAGATTGTTTTGAATCTCCTGTTTGAGCAGGTGGAACAGCATTCAAGAGAGCAATACCAACATGGGCCTGAAAATTTTGCAGGATATCACAATATATTAGAATATGGAACAACAAATATATGTGAAAGCTATTTCATTGTAATACAGGTTCAAGAAAATATTTAGAAAAATAACGTTGCACATGCCAATATCAGTCATTGAGGCATCAAACAGATCGGGATGAGATCACTTTTCTACAATTCAATTTAAAACTGGCTGAACTAATATGCATGTTTATTTGCCATGGATGGATCAACTGGGTGACAATCATTTAACCAGACTCGGTCCATCTAAAAAAGGGCTATGCAGGTGAGATAATTATGACCCTTATCGCTTCTTCAATACCTGGTCATTCTTGTTGGAGTCTGGGTCAGGTCAAAACTTGTCATACTCATCAACCATACCCCAAAAAGTTGATAATAGCTACTACTATAAATAAAATTCCCTTGCACACCTTTTCTCTTACTTGTGCACCGACATCTTGCAAAAATCATGGCCCATAACACATAAAGCAGCATATATAACTTGTAAGTTGGAATGAGGTTCGTCTTTCATGTTTTATGAAATCAGAAAAGAATAGGGGAGAAAAAGCGGGCACATAGATAACCATACCCAAGATCACATGAAACAAGTGTATATGTGAAACAACACGGACCTAATTGTTAATGAGATTAAGCACACACACAAAAAACATGCCCCGTCAAAACCTAAACTGCACCAGATTAAATCATAACATGAGAAGCAATCTAAAATCGTAGCATGAAACAAAAGGAAAAAATTCTAACCAAAATCTTAATGGGCAGGTCTTATGCTCATGGCTATAAGGAAATTCTTTCATAATTCTACAACCATGTAGAACCTTCCATTGTTACTTTGATGCTTTAACAGCACCAGACAGATTTATGATCAACTATCCCAAATTTAAAACGAGGAGAGCAATAAAGTCAAATATTATGGTGGTCAATGTTTCACGTGTCATCCAATAGTTCCATAATTCTACAACCATATAGAACTTTCCATTGTTACTTTGATGCTTTAACAGCACCAGACAGATTTACGATCAACTATCCCAAATTTAAAACGAGGAGTCCAAGGAAGTAAAATATTATGGTTGTTAATATTTCACGTGCCATCCAATAGTTGCATAGAGAAAACACAGGATCAGAAATACCTGCTTCAGTGCGCCAACATCATTTGTTCCATCACCGCACATCAGTGTCATCCTCCCAACAGATTTAAAAGTGGTCAATATTAGCTCTTTCTGTTCAGGGGCGACCCGAGCAAAGACCTGTGGCCATAACATTTTGCGGATTGTAAGACTGAATAGCTATAAGCATTTACTACTTCAAATGTATGATGTCTAACCTTCACATAAGGGATGACTTGGACGACAGCACCAGCTCGCTCTAGTTTCTCGAAGCAGTCCCCACCAATGCAAAGATCATGAGACTCAGACAAAGATTCCACCTCTTTCTCACTGCAGGGACAATTATTTCTCAGACCCAATATGTAAATAAATCTGATAGCAACCAGAGTTTTAAAATTTCTCTAACCAAAAGGGTGCTACTGCTAGAATAAAAATTCAGAAGCACCGGTATGTGATCAGATAGTAATGTCACGAAAAGAATCAGCTAGACAATTTTCAAAGCCAAAGCAGAAAACTCAAAGACCAAGTTGCATACAATGCACATGTTGGGACCTTTTACCTGAAAGAAGTCTTCTCAGTTTCGTCAGGCGAAACCCACTCAAAACCCCCTCCATTCTTTGAAGGGGTTAGAATCAATGCAGGTTTAGAGATAATATGGACTTGGCTGGCAACATGGCAGGCTGTCAGAGCCTGGTCCCCAGTAATCATAACCTAAAAATCGTGACATCTATTAGAATACGGCAAAAGGAAATTCAATATCGCCCAAAAAATGCCCGGTTAACAGAAAGTATCCACCTAAAGAGATAGGTAGCCAAATAGATGCAGCAACTAACCAAGAAAAGTAAAGAAGATACTTAACACTGTCAATACAGTTGAAATATATCCGCTATTTTAAGCACCATATAATCTTTTACTGTTTTACATCATACTGCACTGGATTAAAGCAGTTGAAAAGATATTAATTAAAACATAACAAATATAATGGTTAGATCTCCATAAGTAACATCTAAAAACGTCAAGATATATCCTAAGCAAGATGCAACAACAACAACAAAGCTTTTATCTCAAATGTTTGGGGTGAGCTACATGAATCCTATTCTTCTATTATGTTCTATTATAGGTCATCTCTTCCATTTAATTGGCCATCATCATATCCTTCTTGATTGCTCCCAACCAAGTTCTTTTGGGTCTACCTCTCGATCTCTTTGTTCCGTTAACTACAATATTATCACATTTCCTACCTGATGCACTAAGAGGTCTCCAAATGTTTGGGCTGTGCTTTAATTTTATTGCTAGTGCTGCCTGTCCCATGCTAGGATAAAGAAAGAGTGTTGTGTTAGGTAGCTGACAACTAGTGTAAACCATAATCCGATCCACATGACATAAATCCTATGCAAGATGTAAAAAATAATAGCCCAACACACATTCTTCTTTTTTTTTCTTTGGAGATGTTTTTTTTGTTGGGGGGTTAGGGGGGGCGGGGTTGAAGATGATAAGCCCTGATTGTATATTCCATCAAAGTACAAACTATATGCCAAGTTGACATGAAATAAAAAAGTTCCTTTGCATGGGACTGTATCTGCTTTCTATGAAACCTAAAAATAAATTTGTTGCTAATTTAATATGTTGCTAATCATGTTATGAACATTAACTATTCAGCAAAGACAAAAATTTCCATACATATTCCTCAGAAATATTGGCATACCAAGTCATGTGAGGACTCCTTTAATTCTTTCAGCACAGAACCAGAGTCGGATCTAATAGGACAGTTGAAAACCTGAAAAAAAAAAGTAATGACATTAAATCTCCAATACATTATTCAGCTGAAAAAAATCTAACTAATTCAAGTATCTACTGAATGACTTAACTTCAGGGGGGAAAAGGAAAAAAAAGCATTGGGTTATCAACTGAAATTTTGACCATACCGCAAAACCAGCAAAAGTCAAACCGCTCTCTACCAGATCCCTGTCCAAACTTCTCGCTTCACTGACCTGTTGAAGAAATTTCAGATGAGAGAGAAAAAAGAAGACTTGCTAGAAGTCAACATTTATCCACATGGAAAACGTATTCCTGCTGATGTGTACTGGTTCAAAGAATAATGCTAAGATAATTATGGGACGAGATTCTGGGATCCAGAAGACAATTAAAATTTTAACTCCATAAGAGAAAGGTTTTGTACAAAAAAAAGATAGAAGAACCCCTTTAGGAAATCAAGCACATATACCATAAAGTCAAGTTTAAGTTGGCGGTAAACTTTCTTTATTCAATTACCAATAGCAGAACTAGTAATTTTACACCAAACAAAAGATGGGGTGAAATTAAACACAACAAGCATACTCATACAAGCTTCACAAACGCAAGTATTCATACTACATAGATTCAAATTCAAATATAAGATTATTATCCAAATGCTTCCAACTAATTTAGATTTTCCTATTGAAAATATCATACAGATGAATGTATCGAATGAAGTTTTTCTTCTAGGTCGCGTATTTATATCATAATATGATATAAAGATTTTTGTAATTAGATAAATGCTAAAATGCTTATTACTTCTACAAAATAGTAAAAATACCACTTGGTGAATGCCTAGAGATCTCAAGTTGTATGATTATTTATGTTTTTATGTTTTAGGGAGGAGACTATGACGAACCAGTGGCGGATCCAGAAAATTTTCCTTTTTTGAGGGGCTTGGGGGGGGGGGGGCGACACAAGTAGCTATTTATCTAAAAATAAAAATATAATATTATGAAACCCATGATTAAAACAGATGAGATGATTAAAGCCATGATAATGGTGAGTTTGAATTGAATTTTAGAGTGCCATATGTTAGTGTTATCTAAATTATTGATTGCGACAAAATTTTAATTTTCACTAACAATAGGCAACAGATTGATAAAAAGGTAGATAGTAGAAAGTTTTGCACTTATTTTTGAATAACTTGCTCAATAATTGGTTCGCTCATTTCTACCTGAAAACATTGTTCTCTAGTGAACATACACTTGGCAAATCAGCAAAATCCCTCCTCAACTACTATTCTGTAACTCTAACTAATATTAAGGAGTGTGTTCATAGCAGAAATTCAAGAAACACATCAATATGCAAATTTGTAACCAAATAAAACAATAGTAACTATTTTAACAACCAATCTCAGAGTTTTCTTTGGGCAGAGAATCTGGAAGCAAAACGGGGGGGGGGGGGGGGGGGGAGAGTGTTTTGTTTGAAATTGGCAGAACTGAAAATTGTGATCGGAAGTTTTTTAACTAAAGGGTTTGGATTTTTTTTAGTAGTAGTTATGGGTTTTTGGGAGTTAGTTGCTAATGGGCTAATTGTTTGGGGATCGCTCCATTTGAACTGATCATTTGAATACTCAACTGGGTTGCAAATTAAAAATAGGCTAAATGCAATGGGCTACTAAGTTGTTCAGTGGATATATAACTAAGATTGGGGTGCTAAATTTTATGAACTTTTTTTTTGGTGGGGTGGGGGGAACACCTCAGCATATGCATCCGCCACAGTGATGAACAATAGATATCACCCATAAAATGAATCATATGGGTTGCTACAGGCCTTCACTACATGCAGGTTTCATAAGGTGTCAGTTCAGGATCTGGTTTCTCATATACGTATACCAAGATTTGGGAAAAGATGGTCCAGTAATTCAACACAAAGTTGAGACTGACTTTGAACCACCCAATTATTCAAACTTCTTTTTTTGGGAAACAATAAGGATAGTTTAAAGCCATTGAGACAACTTTTTGGATTCTACAATATGAGCAAAGTAGGACAAAGGTGGGTACTATTAAAGAGTTCCTATAGTATTGCAGAAATCTATGCCGTAGGATAGCTCAACAAAGGATGCAATCATGTAGTCTAGAGCACATCCATATACTTGGACGCTAAGGTACTTGATGCTTATTGTGCACTACTAACTAAAATTAAAAACATGATGTACCGAGGAGGTATCAAAAGTTAATGATCGCAATTTCCCTTCAATTTATAGATTATATTTAGACAAAATTTCCACTTTCATGATTGCTTTCTGTGTCTTAAAATTATATTGTGCAATGTACAATTACAATGTTCTAGTTCAACAGCTTCCTAATTTTCCCATATTTATTGCCCAAGGTAATTCTATTCATAAATGTGCAGTATAAAACTTTCAGGATTTATTGTATATGGAATCCTGGGTTGGATTGACTCTACATTCCCACATTTGTATCAGTGCAACAGTCATAACATGAAACCGTAACTCTAAATTTTCTAGTATGAATCATAAAGGAAAATCAACAAAGGATATAGCTGAAGACAAAAAATTTCCCTGGTGGCAGCCATTTCCCACACTTTCCTCCACATTTCAGCAAGTGGTTATGATATAGACTATGTAGCACAGACACGGATCCGACACGGCCATCCGACACGCCGACACAAGGCAAATCCTAAAAAATACATAGGATACGTGTGTTCGACACGTGTGTCCGACACGGACACGACACGACACGGCTTCATGTTATGCGTGTCCGTGCTTCATAGGATATAGATAATCAATCAAGGATATGATCATATCCTTCTTTACAACATAAGAGAATTTGCAGATATTCAAGCCTTCTAGCAACATGTAAACTGATATCTTCCGATACGAGGTAAAATTTGACCTTATATTAGTACAAAACATAGCTGAAATGGCATTTATAGTTATCTCACTAAGAGAATTCACTAACTTCAGGGAGAATATAATAACTTATATTTATATGCTCAGAAACACACTCCAAATCCTCTATAGATTATGCCCCTATGTCCTTTGTTCTTTGATATACACTTCTCTTAGCAGCCTCTTCCCGTTTGCATAAAAAAAAGTCCCATTTTTATGATAGAAAAAGGATACAGGAATCAGATAGTTCAACATTGACTGATTACGTAGAACAAAGAAGAAATATGTGAGCAGCACTATATTTTGAAAAGATGATATGTGAGCATCACTCCATTTTAATTTGAAAAGATGCCATATTCATTTATGGAAAGGGCCACTATAATGCTGAGAAATGCAGTAGACTACAGATAAAAGAAGCCATTTAGTAAATATGAACTATAGTTTAGAAATAGTAAAATATAAAGGAAACTTACAGCCATTTCTGGAAGTTTCTTGTATGCAAGAGCCAGAACCCGAGAACCTTGCCGTGTATATTTCTTGTAAGTCTCCACATAATTTGAAGGCAAATCAACAAGCCTCTCTTGAATAGTTTCAGGTGCACCCTGTATTTATGAAGTATTTGTAGCAATAAGAAAAACACTAAAGAATAACACTAAATTAACTAGTCTATATTTAACTAATTGACATCAAACTTCAACAAATTTAAAAAATGGAAAAGAAAGGAAACACTAAATGTAGTAATTTCATACACTGGCAAGGTACTAGTAATCAACCAGTTCACATATGAACTAATGTTACATATGCCACTTACATGGATAATTGAATACTTATCTTTGAATCTTCCCATTCAAAAAACAATTTAAACTTAGATAAACAGCATTGACCTCTGCTTAAAGATCAAAGGGAACTAAAAAGAATAGCTGGCAAATTATCATGTAAAAATGAGCATCATTAATAATGAAGTTTATGAGCACTGTTATAAAAAACTGTTATAAAAAACGGTAAATAGCCCCACAATAGCGGCACTAATAGCGTTAGCGGTCCCTTTCCGCTACGCTATCGCCCAATAGCAGTGATATATTGCGGAATATGCGCTTTCCGTTCGCAAAAGCGATCAATAACGCGCCCTAACGGTAAACAGCGGGCGATTGCGTGCAAAACCCGCTTTTTGACTGCTATTTAAAAGTAGTTTGGGTTTATTTTTTTAAAATTAAACCCGACCTTTAACCACTGCATTCGACCGCCTCCTGTGATTTTCAGCGTGCTCCCGCCACCTCTCATATCCTCTGGCACCTAACTCAGCACTTCCTCTCACCTCCTTCACTGTGAGCTCCTCCTAGGACAGTCCTCTCACCGCTCAGCTCATCTTCTCGAAGACGACGACTCTTTGACTTCTCCTCCAGCCGTCTTTGGTATTATGTGACGATTACATGTCTATTTCATGTTTAGGATCTCTTTAAATCATCAAATATGCACTTTTAGTTTTTCTAGATTTTTCTTTAATCTTTTTTTTAGTATTTATACATATCTAAATGACACCGCTATTTGATTTTGCGCTTTTTAACACTATTTTGCCGCAATAGCCCCAAATAGCCTTAGTGATGCCTCACCGCTACGCGACGCTATCCGCTATCGATAACCTTGTTTATGAGTTCAAATCACTGTCCTCATCAGCAAAACACACTGAAATGCGTCTTGCCGTTTTGGGTTTCCAACAGTTATACTAACAGCTATTTATGGGATCGCAACAATAACAGGGGGAACAGGAAATTTACTAACTGCAGTTTACGGGTTTGCAACAAAGAAAGGCAAAAAAGGAAAAACTAAGGAAGAACAAAGAGAGAAAGAAAGAAAACTATTGTCAAGCTTAAATCAAAATTTATAGTTAATACCACCACCAACCTTCACAAAAGCCAAAAATTCTTCCTGAACACGAACAACCACAGCCATTCTCTTTAGGTGTGAGGCAAAGTGGTGCCTTTGAACAATCTGCACAGCATGACCACCCGGCCTGTAATGCAGTTAAAGAATAGTATGAGAACAGAGTTATTAAGAGGAGATAAATCATAGAGAACTAAAAAAAATGAAGAACTAGTTTTCAAAAAAATAAGCTAAAAATACTTCTAATGATGTATATGCTGCCCACTACATTTACCACTTGTGCAAGAATGCATCATTATAAACAAAGTACACATTATATACTTATTGCTAGAAATATGAGGAAATATTTTAAGTGTTTGCAAGGTGTATGGGTATTATGAAGGAAAATGCATCAGAATATCTTTTCTCTATTATCAGAATTCAGAAAATTGTTAGTTTGTAACCACTTGATGTGTGGGTAATATAAATTCAACATACATGACTTCTCATAAATAAACATTTTAATACATATAGATCAAGTTGAACTAAGTGAACCATCGAATTTCATTGCATAATACATTTTTTATTAGTAGTCGTTAGTAGGCATAACTAGGTATGCCTTGCAAGTGTTAAAAGTCGCTCTTACACATGTATAATATATCTGTACATGCATGCATGCATACATATATGCATAAATACATAGCGGCTTTAATACTCCTACGGCATAATAGCTCGGCCATGCCCACCTCTAACTCTATGTTATACGCAAAAAAAAGGAAGAAGAACAATTCACTCCGTTCATTTTACATGTCTTGACCGGTCAAGAAACAAAAAGTTAGGACTCCAGCTCTAACTACTTATGCATCAAGTGGGTAAAAAATTAAACAGGTGTACAATACCAGTAAAGGGACAATGGGACATATGGGTTAGAAGTTTCAAAACATCAATATTTTCATTTGTAGCTGTTTTAAGTTATGCCGATCGCAATGAATGAAATGAATCGTCCATTGAAATGGCCAAAGTCATGCATCAAGAGGTCAATTTAATTATATTACTCAAAAAATCATTACTTTTTGCAATCATTTGATGCAAGCGGAATATGAGCTCAACATACATGATTTTTCATTGATAGACATTTTAAGACATGCAAATCTAGTCGAATGGAGCAGAACATCAAATTTGAATACACATTTTTTAGTTCGCATAACTCAGATACTGATGCCATAGGAGCATTAAAGCCGCTACATATGGGGGGGGGGGGGGTATGAGGTGGCACCTCACTTCGCAAAATGAGCTACCAACTGATAGATTAATGGCAATGGAAACTTTGCTGATCACGTTAGATGGGTGGGTCTCACCACTCTTTTATCCCTTGGTAAATTGCACCGCCAGCTCATAACCAATAATCCCCTCAACACACGCACTTACGCAAGGATGCATGAACACGTACGCGCACATAAACACATGCATGAACGCACACGTGCACACGCATGCACACGTGCACGCGTGCATGTGTGGCGTGTGCGCGGGCCTAAATGTGTGCGTATTGTATAAATGATGAAAATAACAACAATGTATAACATAGTGCTTGGTCTCAACATACTTGTGTGCTTCTTTTAGGTGTCTAAACTGTAAACCAGCATTCATTAGGAAGTCACATGTTGGCTTAAGGATAAGAATTATAAGCTTCTTTTCTTTCTTTAATACAAAGTGATAGGTTTCTATGATATTTTACTTTTCTGCCGAGAGTATAAGGGCTCTGTAAGCCAGTATGCAAATACCTCAAGTTCACAAGCCCTTGAATTCCAAGGTTGTCTCATATATAAACTGTAAACCAACATTCATGAGGAAGTCACACGTTGGCTTAAGGATAAGAATGATAAGCTTCTTTTCTTTCTTTAATGCAAACTGATAGGTTTCTATGATATTTTACTTTTTCTGCCAGGTGTAAAAGGGCTCTGTAAGCCAGTATGCAAATAACTCAAGTTCACAAGCCCTTGAATTCCAAGGTTATCTCATATAAACTCCTATTGCGTATAAAAAGCTTACTTTTTAGGCATGGTTGTCTCATACTATGAAGCACCGACTCTTCAAAACCGCCGGCGAGTCCGTCTCCGACGCGCGTCGGACGCGGACACGCGTTCAACACGCGTCGGACACGCGGTCAACGGCGCCGACACGGGTCAACGCTTCGACTCGCCGCAGACACGGGCCGGACACGCCATTTCTCTCCCGACACGGCTGAGAATGAACCCCAAAAATAAGATCTGAAACCCAAACCCGAAACCCAAACTCAAACTTGAACCCTAACCCTAGCCGTCACTCGTCAGCTCTTAAACCCAAACTTACCCGAAGAACAGCCGCCAGCTCTCTCTCGTCGTCGTCGTCGTCGTCGATCATCCCCGTCAGCTTCGTCATCGTCGATCATCCCCGTCAGCTTCGTCGTCGTCGATCATCCAAGGTCAGTCTCTCTCTCTCCCTCTCTCTCCGATCGATCTCTCGCTCTCTTTTATCCCTTTCCCTCTCTGGTTCTCTCGTTTTCTCTCTCTTATCTCTTTCTCTCCCTCTTTTATCTCTTTCACGCTCTCACCACACAAAACCCCCACGAACTTTTCCCTTCACAAAAAACCCCCCACGAGCTCTACACTCACCCGACAAATCACTGTTCTCTCTCTCTCTCAAAAATCGCACACAACCCCACGAATTTCAAAGTCCCGCTGCCCCCCACTACGATAATTTTATATTTTAAAATTATTAATTACTGTTTGTTGCTTTGCTGTTGAATGTAATCTCTGATTTACTGTTGACTGCTGCTGGAGACAGCCACTTTCGTTTACTGTTGTGTGCTAGTTGGGGTGGTATTCTCCTTTACTGTTGAATGTTGGTTGGGTTACTTCTATTTTTTGTTTACTGTTATGCTGTTGTGAGTTAATTAGGGTGGTAATTTCTGTTTGCTGCCCTGTTAACTGTTGTTTGTTTACTGTTTTGCTGCTTTACTGCCGTGTTAACTGTTATTAATTATTCTTTTTGTTTACTGTTTTGCTGCTGCTAGATACTTTTTTAATGTTAACTGTTGTTTGCTTATTGTTCTACTATTGTATGCTAATTTGAATGTTAACTAGGATTGTTTACTGCTCTACTGTTGTATGCTTTTAGTTACTGCTTTACTATTATTAATTTTTTAATTTATTGTTATTGCTTATATTTTACAGAAATGGAACAAGACGGGAGTTCTAGTGGTAGTGGAGTACAAGATGACAAATGTCCGCTTTGAAAATATGTTACCAAATTGGAGAAAAGGGGGGAACGGCAGGAGGAAATTGGAGATGGAGATGTAATTATTGCAGAGAGGATTTTACCGGTTCACACTCAAGAGTTAAAAATCACCTCTTGAGGATAAGCGGCACTGGAATTAAGATGTGTTCCAAGTCAACACCCGAAAATCTAAAGGAGTTTCAAAGGACGTTGGATCAAGCGGAGGCAAGGTTGAGGGCTTCTAAGCCTAAGATGCCAGTTTTGCCTATATCTTCGACTGCAAGTACGACCGGTATAAGTGCAAGTGCAAGCATGCTTATTGGTGCAGGTGAATCTAAGAGGAGGAGGGGGTCTAATACCATGGAACAAGCATTCAATATGGGAGCAAGGGAGGAATTGGATGCATTGATTGGTAGGACGTTCTACACCGGGGGTTTGTCCTTCAACTTGACAAGGAATCCATATTATGCCAAGGCTTTTGCATATGCCGCAAGCAATCCAATCTCTGGCTACAAGCCTCCCGGTTACAATTCCATAAGGACCACTATCTTACAACGTGAGAAAACTCACGTAGAGAGGTTGATAGAGCCCATCAGGGGCACATGGTCACAGAAGGGGGTCCCCATTTGTAGTGATGGGTGGACGGATGCATAAAGGAGGCCCATCATCAATTTTATGACGGTATGTGAGGGTAAGCCAATGTTCTTGAATGCCGTGAATGCCGAGGGAGAAGTCAAGAATAAGTATTTTATCCAAACACAGCTAGAAAAGTGCATCGTAGAGGTGGGACCGAAGAATGTCATCCAAATCATAACCGATAATGCCTCGGCATGCAAGGTCGCGGGAGGGCTTGTGGAGGGCACCTGGCCTCACATATTTTGGACTCCTTGTGTAGTCCATACACTCAATCTTGCTATCAAGAATATTTGTGCGGCTAAGAACACGGAAGCAAATGTCATGGCTTATGCACAATTACATTGGATTACAGAGATCTACGATGATGCATTGTTTATGAAGAATTTTATTATGAATCACTCTATGCGGCTTTCCATGTTTAATGATTATTCCAAGATGAAGCTCCTATCGATTGCCGACACAAGATTTGCCTTGTGGATTATTATGTTGAAGAGGTTTAAGGTCGTCAAGAGAGGCCTCCAAGACATGGTCCTAAGTAATCGATGGAGCTTGTATAGAGAAGATGATGTGGGAAAAGCTTAATTTGTGAAAGAGGAAGTCCTCGATGATTTGTAGTGGGACAAGATAGATTTTATTCTTGACTTCACTGGCCCAATCTATAAAATGATAAGGGTCACTGACACCGATACACTGTGTCTTCATTTGGTGTATGATATGTGGGATACAATGATTGAGAATGTGAAACAAGCTATTTATAGGCATGAGGGTAAAAGGGATAACGAGGAATCTCCTTTTTATGAGGTGGTTCACAAGATCTTGGTGGATCGATGGAACAATAACAACACCCCGCTTCAGTGCTTGGCACACTCTTTAGTTCCAAGGTAATATTTCACATTTCACTCTTTAATACGAATATTTCTATTATTTAATACATTGTGGGCTAATTCATGTTATTACCGAATATAGGTACTATCATTCCACATGGCTCAATGAGAACGTCAATCGGCAAGCTCCAAATCAAGATCTTGAGATCTCTACGGAAAGAGCAAAGTGCTTAAGAAGATACTATCCTAACCCCGATGAACGACGGGCGGTGAACTTGGAATATGCTAAGTTTGTGGGGGTTTTGGAGGCTTTTAGTGATCCGGATTCTCTTTTCGATAGAGCACATATGGATCCTAAGTCATGGTGGCTTCTTTATGGTGCAAGTACTCTAAATTTGCAATCATTGGCCGTAAAGCTTCTAGGCCAATCTTGTTCCTCTTCTTGTTGTGAACGGAATTGGAGTACGTATGGTTCCATTCACTCGTTAACGAGTAACAAGCTAACCCCGGTACGTGCGGAGGATCTTGTTTATGTTCACACCAACCTTCGCTTACTTTCTCGAAGTTCGGAAGAGTATATGGAAGGGGAATCAAGAATGTGGGATGTTGGTGGAGATACCTTTGAATCATTTTAAGGTGCCGGTATTTTAGATGTTACCGCCCTTTCTCTTGAGGAGCCCACGATGGAGGCCGTTATGTTTGAGGAGGATGAAGGAGTTGAAACCATAGAATGATCTTTTGATGTTTTAACTTGAGAACCTTATTTTTAAGATACACTTTTGGTTGTAATTTTTGCAATGTTTTAACTTGAGAACTTTATTCTCTTGTATTTTGATATGCTCAAGATGAAAGTAATGGAAATTAAAACTTGGTATTATCTTCAAATCAGTTACATTTGGAAATTAAAATGTAATATGAATTTAATTCAATATTAATCTATATATAATAATAATATTAAAAAATCTAGCCGTGTCGCCGTGTCCTATTTTTTTGGGTTTTGCCGTGTTCGTGTCGTGTCTGTGTCGTCGTGTCCGTGTCCGTGCTTCATAGGTCTCATATAAACTCTTACTGTGTATAAAAAGCTTACTTTTTAGGCATGGCCTTCTCATCAGAAGTGTATATCCAGTCTATTCCTTTAAGTGCTGCTTTTTCGAGAGGATCGCCAACCTGCAATGAAAATAAAAACAAAAATATTAAGCTGTTAAATTTCATCATCAACTATAATGATAGACCATGGCCTAATAGAATGGGCATACCAATTTGTTCTCGACAAAAACTAAAGCATGACATGCTGCAAGAATTTCCACAGTGTGTGACGGCAATTTAGTAGCATCTGATTCTAGATTCACATCATCTGCCAAAATAACTACTCCTTGAAACTCCTGTAATATAAAGAGTAATTGAAAATCATCATCATCAAACCCTCCTCCCAGCCAAATGAATTAGCTATGAACAGCTACAAAGTTGAGAAAGCTTCCAACGGAAATGAAAATAATACTTTGAATTGGATATAATTATCCACACTTCTCTATGAGCTGGTGCCAAATTTCCAGCCAGATAAGGCATTATCACCAAGAGGATAACAAGTCACTGAACCAATACGGCCAGTTGGCTGGTAGGTGGACCCACCTTTTGTCATGCAAATTAAGCTCATGGTCAACCATCCAAAGTCCTATGGAGCAAGAAAGAGTCTAGACAAACAGAGACATTACAAGAATTTGTGCAGGGAATTCCTATCTATGAGGCATGGAAAGAAATAAACAATGCAAGGTGAAGTTGCATCCATTCATAGCGCAAAATAACCGCATGCTAATATGACACATATCAAAGACGTAAGTCTAATAATGTAGTACCATGTCATCTGATGTGAGAGTTCCTGTCTTGTCAAAGCAACATATATCAACCTGCAGAAGAAAGATGCTAAAAATCAGATAAGTTACTTTTTGGTAGCTGATTATTAACAGGATACCAGCGGTCTGCAGTGCTTCTGAAAATCTTTCACTAACCTTCCCAGCAAAGGGTATTCTGAATGGCTCTGTGCAGAAAATACCGCGGCGAGCCAATGCAATTAAAGATGTATTAACAGCTATTGATAGCTCCATTGGCAGTTCTGGGGGAATCACAGAAGTTATAATTAAAGAACAACTCAGAAATAGTTTGTACTTGCTCCTAGTAGGATCCTCTAATCCCTACAAAAAAGAATCTCATAAGTGAATGCAGAATCAAAATGCAGAAGCAATCAACAATACAGCTGACAAAATTGATAACAAAAAACAATATCTATTTTTTTCACATGATACCAAGTTCATCCAAGTAAATGTCACTATTACCTTCTTAAGCACATAGCCAGCAGCAATAATGGCAAAGAAAACCAAGAATAAAATGAATAGTCCACTTTCCCAGCTATTTGCAGTCACCTGAAACATCAATTGACAAAAGTTACTTGGAAGGACACAAACCCACACTTATCCTCTGTTGGCCAGTCCTGAGTTGGTTTGGAAACAACTCACTCTTTCAGTGGAAAATAAGATGGTCCGCATTAGTTTGCCTTGACTTGTTTCAAATCCAGTTCGTAGTACAACAGCCAAGCATCCCCCATCAGGTGTTTTGAGATGAAATGACTGGATTTTGAGAAATATCAAATAAGTTAACAATGAAGAGTGGCAATTAATTAAATGAAACAATATTACATACCTTATCTGGAGTATGCTGTAATATCTTTGTTCCGCCAAACAGCATATGGTTTTTATCTCTCTTGCCAGACAATTTATCTTCATTACTTCGTCCAGCAATGGAAGTCTGAAGGAACAAAAACATGATTAAGTAATTTATAATAAAAATAATCTTGGCTAGGGAAGTTGCACCAGAGGATTGAAATCATGAAGATGCATAACCAAAGTCCTTAATGCAAAGTCAAAAAGAATATAACAGAAGAAATGTACCCATTTCAAACTGTCAAAATACTTTTCAATTTGATAGTATGACGCCATTCACTAGAACCACTACTGTTAGATATTATTTAATAGCATTAGATATTAACAGATATTAGTAGATATTATTAGATATTATGATTTATGAGATACTATTAGATATGACCATAAGTCTATATCCAATACCTATTTTGCAATATCCTCCTAATCTCTACTATTTAAGAGAGATTAAGACTTAGTTTCTAGATAAAACTAAATAGTACGAGAACTACCTTCCATTGCGGAGTGGATTCGCCTGTTAGAATGGCTTCATTCACTATCGCACTTCCAGCTAATAACAGCATGTCAGCTGGTACAGATTTGTCATCCCCATTTTGACCAGAGGAGCGTCCAATGGAGACAACATCTCCAGGAAGGAGGTCAGTCCCAGCAAGCTTTACCCACCTATAATGGTTAAATTTTCAGTTTGCAACCAATTCCATAATTCCTCGTTTGCAATCAAACATTAGCAAATAACATCAATAATGACATACTTGCCACAGCGATACACCATTAAAGTCTGTCCATCAACTCTTACGCGTCTAAGCTCAGTCAGGGTTTTCAACCTACTCTTGGCCATTGTCGACTCAAACAAAAAGAGCATAAAAAGGGTAAACAAGCTGTAGTACCAGTATTCATCCAAACACCAAAGGCCCACACAAAAGACCTAGAGAATTAGAAGCCACCAAGTTAGTATAAGGACCTAGTGAATGTGTAAGTTACAAGATTGCAATTAGGCTTGATGCTGAAAAGTTGAAACAGTACTAACTTGAAAAACAAAAAATGGCTCCATGCAATGCTCCTTCATCAACTTCTGAAATGTCGGTTGAGGATATTCAAACCTACACACAGAAAGGAGGTATTAGAAAATACGCACAACATTTATATGAACATTTTTACAAAAGGAAGTATTTTGGATAAGAAGAAGAGATTATATATCGTTGTGTAGCATGCTAGAAAAATAACAACCAACTATCAAAAAAAGTGAAGTGAAATTAGAATTCTCTTGATACAGAGAAATGGATGAAAACTGTAGATAGCAAATGTATGCTTGAGTCTCAAATGTAAGTAGTTTGGAGTTGTGGCTGACTAAGTTTTGGATAAACACCAGATCATCAAGTGGACAAAATCAGTAATTTCTATGACCTAACACAAAATTACTTTCAAGCAAATGAGCATTCATTTAAAAGTTACAAATTATCCTTTCAAGAACAAGCAGCTGAAGCACAATTTTCAGATTGACTCTTATCACAAACTAAGTTAGAAACAAAACCACCTCACTCTCAACTATATCATATTCTAGACAGGAAATTGCATTCTTATGAATATTTTTTATACTATTAGAAAACATCAGAAGGTCAGTCCCCAAAGAATTATATAAAATGTGAGGTATCGGAACAACATGAAAACATTCATCTATATGCACCGTTCCTTAAATCCAATTGAATATACAGAAGAAGATAATGGAAAAAGGTAAGTAAAATTAGAAAAGTCCTTATATGGTATCCAAAATGTTAGAACCACCTCACACATGGGTTGATTAAGAAATAGAACTTTGTGCAGGGCTTTCGAACTCCAATAGTAAAAGAGTGATACTAAAGTGCTCTTACAAAATTTCATAAATCATTCTTTCTTTCAACTTAGAACAGAACCAAAATTTGTTATTTAAAAAACTTACACATTTCGACCTATTAAAAAAACTTACACATTTCGACCCCACTTATCAGTAGCAGCAGCAACTTTAGCTTCTGTCCCATGGCCACTGCTCTTAAGATAATATCCAAATGATTCCTTTGTAGGGTATGGGAGTTTGCAAAAGGTTTCTTTCTCTTTTGAAAAAATGAAGCATTGCTTTCTAAAATCAAAATATATTTCATCATCGACATTCTTTGTTGAAGATGTTGATGATCCTGTAACCTGCACAAGTGAAACCCTATTCACTCAAGATACTATCTAACATTTTTTTATTATGAGTAAAAATGATATACAAATCCTGCATAATAGCATGAAAAGATACTTGCATATCGTTGCAGCAGGAGAATCAAATGCATCGATTACATTAAGCTGCCATTTAACTTCTCAAAGTACTTTATTGTGTATCAAGCCAGTGAATAGTAATTAAATATCTATAGTATTTAAATACCTGTAGCATGACTAATTACAGGCAGCAATTGGTCTGGATACTTTCTGGTAGAGGAAATTGCCCATACTTCAACAAAGTATCTGAATATAGATGTAAATTCCGTAAAATGATAGGACTTCATAAAGCCAGATAAACCCTCAATTATAAGATGATTAGAATGCCCCTAAAGTTAATTGATTGTATTGCATCCATCTTCAAGCAGTTGCATTATCATGTGACCTAATGTTGGTCCTTTAAATAAAATATCCTTCCACATGTAATAGGAAAAACCTATTATATTAGGTTAAAGAAGTTTAGCTGTCAGTAAATATTTACCTAGCTAAACTCTTACTAGCTAAAGGTCAATCTAAGTTACACGGGTGCAAGCAAGGATATGGGACATGGTAAATTTGTAAAAGATAGGGAACAGGACACAGCTACACATACATATATATGTAATAATACTTCACGTGAGATCAATATTATTTTTCCTTTCGTGTGATATGAAATAAAATTCTTATAACACTTATATGTTTATTTTATAGCATACATCTATAAATTAGAAAATGGCTCATTTCTAAATCTGATATCGAAAAGACCCTTTATAGTCACAGGTTTAAACTGGGTAGATGCTAAACCGAAGTCCAACGAGTTTCAAGAATAGCATGTTAAGTGTTGCATATACATCCAAAAAGTATATGATGAGAGTTTTAACTAAAAACATGTATAATATAATTGAGTACACATTTGAATAAGTGTATGCAAATATCAAAGGAGTGTCCTCCGAAATTTTGTTGTTGGTCACGAGTACAACACAGATACGACACATGTACGATTCCAAATAGACGTACACATGCAACATAGAGGTCAATTTAACTTCACTCTGATGAGCCACTACTCTGATCTAGATCTAGTGGCAGTTTGTATGTTGCTGCCGGTAACTTGTTTTCTGCAATCAAGTAAAGAAACAGAAGGGATTTTGGAGGCTGATTAGGCTGTTTTGCTGCATCTTTCTGCAGTCAAACAGAGAGGCTCTTGCTGCAGAAAGAATATTAGGATAGGTTAAGGTGGCTTTAAATGAGTGTTGATGCATGATAGCGACACTGCTGCTGCAGTAAAAGAGAAAAGGAGGAGGGGAGTAGCTGGTTTGCAGGGAATTTAGAGTTTTTTTTTATTTGGATGAAAGGCTAAATACTGTGGAGAAGATATACTTGAACAAATAATTGAAAACACAGATAAGAGTTTGAGTTTCGTACCACTAGGTAAATCACTTATCTAATCTAGCATGTCACATGCTAATTTACACTTCACATGCACTCAAAAAGACAGATTTCTCAAAACTCATAACAAGTAATAGTCTGTTCTCAAAGGGAACAATTACACTTATTTAAAAATTGAAACATAATGCCAAATGATAGAAACAAATATTCTTCCTAATTGAAATCGCAACTGAAAATAACTTACTAACTAAATATATAAACTAAAACAGCAACTACATTAACCTAGCTGAAAAAAATAAAACAAACTATCCTAACTAATTTTTCAAATTGAATCAATTCATATCTTGTCAGTTGGCATGCATCAATCCTCTCCTTGTTGGAGAAAACTCAAGCCAAGTTTTAGAACATAATATGATGAAACCTTGTACTAATGTGATGTTGAATTGAAGGGATTGCAAGATCTTCAATAATATCTGTAAACTTAATATTCTGTTGGTATGAGAGGATCTGGTATAACAAACTACGTTGCTAAATACTCTCGAATTGGAACTGACTCAAACTCTATTGTTATTTCATTCTGCATCCAGATGTCAGACTCAGACTCGAGTTGAGGCTCTAACTCTAGCTCTACAGACTGATTTTTTATTTTGTTTCAGATCAGCTTTCAGTTCTGGCTATAGTTCTGACTCTGTTTCTAGTTTAACCTTCACTTCTAGTGTGGGCTTTGACTCTGGTTCTGGCATACGACATCTCTAGACGAGAAGTCCCTTCCCAACCGATCTATCTAATGTTCTATTCAAATCATTGAGTTTGAGCAACATCATCTTGAGTTTAACTCCATGACGGTAAGTCCTTGGATAAATCAACTTGCTCTGTACGAATTAATGAGTAATGACTCTTAATTTTGATCTAATTGAAGCTTGTACATGGTGCCTGGTAGATTGTTTTTTGCTGTTGTGTTTGCTGCAATCAAATAGAGAGATTAAAAGGGTCTTCAAGAGTTGACTAGGCTTCTTTTCTGCACTCTTTCTGCAGTGAAACAGAGCATAGAGGCTCTTCATGTAGAAAGGAATTTCGGATGATGGTCAAGGTTAAGGTGGCTTCGTGCAAGCGTTGATGCATGGAAGCAACATTACTGCTGCAAGAAAAGAGAAAATAGAGAGGGAGTTGCTGGTTAGGAGGGAATTTGGAGTTGGTTTGCTTTCTTTTGATTTGGATGAGGCTAAATATTGTGGAGGAGATATACTTAAATAGGGAAAAAATATGAGAGTTTCGGTTTCACATTCCCTAGGTAAACTACATACCTAGTCTAGCATGTCACATGCTAACTTGCACTTTACATGTACTCATTAAAGAGATTTCTCAAAACTCATAACTTCATTAATTATAGTTTATTCTCAAAAGGAACAATTTCACTTCTTTATAAACGAACCATAATGTCAAAAGATAGAAACAAATATTCTCCAAACTAAAACCTAAGGGCATAATTGTTTCATTTCCTGAAATAATAGGAATCCTTCTCCATGTATAAAAAAATCCATTTCCAATGGTTTTCATGGGTTTCTTGAAAAAGAGTTTTTTTGCACCCTTGAAAAATGGGCGGAAATGGTTTTTTACACTTTTCTGCAGTTTGGATTGAAAGAAAAATTAGGATCCAATGATAACAATATTTTTCCATCAATTCCCCATTATCTAAATATTAAATTCCACACTCCTTTGCAGTCCATTTCCGAGCAAGAATGGAAATATTTTTCCACATAAAATGTCAATTTGCAATGTTTAAAGAAAACTTTTATAAAATTGAGTTGTGAATCAAACACAAGAGTAGGAAAAGTAAAATTTTCTGACAATGTCAGGGGGTTTCCATCAGTTTTTGGGGTTTCCACTTAAAACAGACATACCCTAAACAGAAAAATAACTGTCTAACTAAATATACAAACTAAAATATCAACTACATTATCCTCAATGAAAAGATAAAAGTAAACAAAATATCACAACTAGCTTATCAAATCTAAGTGGTTGTTTGGTTGGATGGAAATGTACTTGCAAACTTAAATATCGCTATCGGATTTGTAAATACCTTGTTTGGTCTACAACATTGTAATTAGGAAAGGTAAGTGGACTTGTATTTTGTAGGAAAAAAAGCTTATAACAACTGCTACAGCCAATTTGCTGGGAGAAGCTGCAGCCTGCAGGCTTCGAAAAAGAGAAATAAAAATAAAAATAATCCCACCTCATCAAAAAAATCTCTTTAAATCTAAATAGGAAAATCATCTACACACATGTTTCCCTATATGACAAAATTTTGTAGCTTTTGCAATAATTGTTTTTCAACCAAACATTGAATTTGCATTGCAAATACATTTTCTACAATAAAATTGTAGATATCCAAATGAACTTTATTTCCTGCAAAAAATGTTCCATGCAATATTTCAACAACATTTTCCGCAATTAATTTTCGCAGCAAACCAAACAGCCTCTAATTGATTCATATCTTGTAGGTTTCATGCATCAACTTCTAATAATCCTTACTAAATTTTTAACCCAAATAGAAGTTGTAGAAACCCAAAATGAGTTAACACTTTTTTTTTCACTATCACTCTTCCCATTCTAAACTCTAAACCATGAGCCCTACTAACTGACTGCCTCCGATAGTTAGGTCTATTCTTTCCCAAGTGCTACCAGAATCCTGATTTTGATTTTCATATACGCCTATAATCATTGCTCTTTAAGAATTATATGCTAAGAAACATGTATTTGTTATTCTCCTTCACATAATTGTTCCATAAGCATAACTTTTAGTCATCAATGAGATACAAGGTAATAAAAGTGAATGAAGGTAGTTATGTTAAGCGAAAAGAAGAGAAAGGAGTAACATAGGCTAGGGTTAGGAGCAGAAGAAAAGGAGATGGTAAAGGTTCTCATCAAGAATTATAAGAGAGAAACAATAGGGATTAAGATGGGGAAATCTATTAGCAGAACACCTTAACCCCTTTAGTCCAAACATATCAAACATGTTCAAGGGGTGCTTGTGGATCTTGCTAGTATCCTAACTCAACCACAATATCTAAGGTTGATCCAGTAATCAATTCACTTTCAACACACCAATTACCTTAAATGCAGAGGAGTTATCTCTGATTTTAGAGACTATTTGGCAACAATTAATTGGAATTCTATGAATTATAGTTAATAGATTGATCAAAAGTCTTTTTTTCTCATTTGGAATTGAAAAACTGAAAAAACTTCTCAAGTCATACCAATTTTTATTAAATAATGAAGTAGTAGTATTCACTTCCATATTAGTTAATTCTAATAGATGAGATCTAGCAAGCCTTGTATTATTTCACAACTTTCTAGTTTGTGATTCAACACTATCATTTTTGGCATTTTTGGGTTTCTAACTTCTCTATCATTAACGCCAAAACCTCTCTCACCCACCAGGCTCTTCTCTTTCAATCATTCTCTCCTATTTCTTTCCCAGCAACATAATGTCTAAACATATAGACCATAATCCTATTGGTTAGAGTGTTAGACTATGAACTTGAAACATATCAACTAAAAAATACATGGGAGCCATGAAATTGCAACACAGAACTTTTAACTGCATCATACCAAATAAAATAAATTGGAATTGTAATTCATGGTTCTCAATTCCATAAAGTTGGATGAAATTGCAATTTCCATAGCAACCAAATGGTCCTTAGCAAAAAACTCAGGGTGGTATCAAACTTTATCCCTTGACAACAATGCTCAATAATTTCCAACCAATAATAAACTCCTTTGGAGAAAGGAGAAACTATAGGAAAGAAAACAGACAAAGAATGTAAAAAACTACGAAATTTTACTATCGCAGATCTTTTCAATTTAGGAGATAGGTTAGAAAATCTAATCATGTTAACAGAACCCATAGGACAAGATGGCCAGCCACTTATACACCCTATCAATGGCTATGGCTCCTTTATGAAGTAGCAAGACCTAGATGACTATCTAAACAATTATCTGAATGCTAGGAAGCCGGCAGCAATTGTTAGATGAGCTTAATGGTATGGGCAGATCTAAAAGGTTCCACGGAGCAATTTAGACAGCATAACAGCTCGTCATGTCATAAATGAAATTCTGAGGAATGTAGCATCACTATAGTCACATTTAGATTCCTGAGGAATTGTCAGATTTCATAATAATATTCCACTGTTTGATTGTTAATTCATGGCAGTACACAGAACAAACTACCTTGTGTTTTTCTTTTTAATTAGTAGCAGGAATTAAGTTACTTATTGAGGCTTTTTGCTAGTGGTGATATCTAGCCAATTTGAAAAGCACAACAAACATGATAATCTAATTACATAACTGAAATCAGTGGCCAGTGGTAGAAGAACTTACATGTCTCCGAAAATGAAGCGGCACGATTTCTTTCGAGCCCGAAAACTTGGCTGGAGTTACTTTACACGCATCTGCAGAATTTATATCTTTAGCCTGCAAAAAAAAATCACAATTACAAACAACAATTATAAACAAGAATGGTTATCTGCAATATAATACCCCAAAGTTTCAACGTTTTTGACTTGGCAATTTGATATCCCAAAGTACAAACAAGTTGAGGTTAGTTTTGTTCGGTAATACGAACGTAGAAAAGTTAATGAGAAAGAAATATTCTTACAATATTTCAACTTTTAGAGCTTTGTGGTTTCAAATTGTCAGTTCAACGTCAATTTGAAAGCTTTTAGGTATTAAAGTGCAAGTAAAAATCCTAATCGAGAATTAAAAAAACAAGATCAAGAACAGAATTTACCTTGCTAAATTGAACGAAGCACTTAAAATCCACGGACCACGCAGTAAAGAGCAACACGAGGATATGAAACACCGAGAGTCCCCCAAGAACGATGCAGGCATCGGTGAAATCGAGGCTCGGGATCGCGACGAAGAGCCAGAGAGAGTACAGTAGAGCGAACGGCCACGTGTCCAATCGCCATGGCCAGCGCCTCCTCTTGAGCAAGTCCACGCCTTCGACTACCTTGCCGTCGACGTGAAATCGCGGCATCGTGACGGCAAAACCCTAGAAATTTTGGGGAAAAGAGCCAAGATCTAGGGGCTTTTTTTAATATAGGGTTTTGGTCGACTGAGATCTATCGGATGCCGATGAGGGAAACTGGGGGCAAAGGAAAGTCGTGAGTTATGCCCTCTGCTGGACTCGGCTTTCTTGGGGTTCATGGAGTGGGTCGGATCGGGTCGGATCCATGTGTTGTTTAACTAAATCCGATTGGAGATGATTTAGGTTGCTGGATTTTGATGGGCCCACAAAATTATGGGGGTAGCTTTCACAGAACCCATGAACTTGGGGGCCTTTCCTACTAACCGCCCTAAAAAACAATTTATTCCACTAAACTCTTTTAAACTTTTTAAATGTCTCATAAAACTTTCCGAAGTTTCAAATTTTTCTAATAGACCACTAATCAACAGGGTTGATCATCACTGGCCGGTTCCACAAGACACCCCGAAGTTTCACTGGGTTTACTAATATCAGAACTTTCAGGATCTTTTTAGATAATACTCCCAAAATTTTGGGGCATTTTGTAATTTTTACCCAAATTTATGTGACATCTCTACCGCAGATAATTTTGTGTGTACATTCTTCATCAACTTATGTTTCAGCACTTATACTCTTCAATTGATATTTTGAGAGGAACAAATTGTATATATATTCCTCTATAATAATGGGAGGACCCAAAAATTACTATTCATGCTACAATAAACATTACATATATATCTATTCCTTTATACAAATAGGAGGATCAGAGATTCACTGTTCATGCTACAGTAAATACTACAGTAGCATTTACTGTAGCATTATTGCTGTAGTTAATAATTAATTAAAAAATATTACTGTAGTAGACGAGTATACTGTAACATTTTAAAAGATACTGTAGCAGAACGGGATACTGTAGCACTTCCAAAAATTCAAAACATACCCTATTTAAAAAAGCGGGATTACTGTAGCAAAAAAAAAATTACCGTGCTTTGCACGGACCGCAAACTAGTATTCCTCTATAATGATAGCACCAACAATCACTATTCATGCTATAGTAAACACTGTATTACTTCATACTGTAGCATTATTAAAAATATTGCTGTAGTAGCAATTTGAAAAAATTTGCTAGGATACTGCAGCATTAAAAAATATATTGATATAGCATTTTAAAAAATATATTATAACAATTAAAAAACAAAATTACTGTAGCAATAAAAAAAAAAAAAAGATCGTGCTTCGAACAGGACGCACGGTAGTTATTTATGAATTGAAGGTCGATAAGTGCTAGCAACATGGTGGTAGTTACAATTACTACGGATTCTTAATAGTATAGCAACCCGATTATTTTTCTTTATGTCAATAATACCATTGATTGTTGAAACTCATTAAATCATTATGCGTCTATGATTTGTTTCTTTCGTCGATCTGCAATAGAATTACGTTTTACTAATCGAGTAGACACAGGAAAACACCAAAGACTAGACAATGAGTTCATAGAGAAATGGTTAGATCTAATCTAGCCGAATGTATATATTATCTATTATCTAATACTAAAGTATTATAAAAGTGTGTTGCTATGTTGAAACATTTCTTTCAAGTTTTATCTTAAATGCACATACATACATTATATGATTATAAATCATAAACATCAAAAATATACATGCTAATTATCATACCACCTATCAAATGTCTACATACATTGATGCTTATATACATACTCAACACTAATGAGGATTTTTAGAACAGATAAGGTTCATATACACAACCTGGCTACAATTGATGATGAATTCTTAGAATTTTATTTGTAGGTCATATTTATTAACAAAATAGCTATTTTCCTACGTAATTATGGTGTTGTTCTAATTTATAGAATTAATAATGTACTTTTATAGCAAACTGAGCGAAACTTAAGGGGGTGTTTGTTTAGTTGTAAGTGAAAATTGTAAGTATGAGAGTCACTTATTCTTGAGACTTTATTTGTTTGTTTTATTGAAAGTGATAGTGAAAGTGAGATCCAAAATATAGTTCACTTTAGATTTTTTGTAATTTTAACATCCCCTAAAAAAGTGCAGAAGTGAGCTATGAAAGTGAAAAGAGGGGACCACATTATATTAAAAATATTATAATAATTGATATATTAGATTTTTTTCATCTTCAACGATATTTCATGTCTAATTTTTCTCTCACGCCTCTTTTCTCTTCCGGCTGTATTTTTCCCTTTTTTCTTTTTTACCTCCATAGAACTAATCCCACTGTTTTTCCCCGCGTTTTTGAATACTATTCTCATCATTGTTTGTTTCTAGTTTGAAATATGTCACTGATATTTGTTTCCATTGAAAATAAATAATTGAGTTATTTACATTTTGTAGCTTGGGTGTTCTTTGTGATTCTCTCATCTTCATATGCAAGTATTACAAAAATAATTTGATCATAATGTTAATAATACCAAGAATTTCTTTTTTGCTAAAATTTTTCCAGTGAGATTATACTAGAACTATCCGTGATGATTGCTTAGTTTTGGGTATATATGTCTTAGATTTTATTTATTTTATTAAATTAGTGCTGATGACTACATGATCTTAGTCCTGGATATGGTTCAAAATGGTAAATAGAGAATGTAAGTGATTTAAAGAAAAACATGTTTTTTTAATATATAAATAAACAAAATAATGTTGCCACATCATCTTCACTTTTCAACTTTCAACAATAACTTTTTTTTGCAAACAAACAATGTATGTCACTTGCATGCTGACTTGGATGCATTTCCGGACTTTCAAAGAAAAGTCAATTTCATACTTTCAACTCAGTTGCAAGTACACAAACACCCCCTTACTTTCTTCTTGCTAATTTTTCTAGCTTGAAATATTATTTTATTGTTAACGAAAATGTGCCCACGCGAATAATAACATGCAGACAAACCCCCCTATTGGGCCAGGCCGATGGCAAGCTAGATCGTGGAAGCAGGCACGCGTTAATTTGGATGACCGTTTAATTTCTTTCACATTAACCTTGACTAGATAATATAATTACTCCACCCATAATAATTACCAATTAATACAATTATTAATTTTCCACGTCCTCTGAATCAACCGTTCTTTTAGAATTAATTTTGTTGTTTCATTTCACACCTCACATAAACAGTCGTGCCAACTCTGTAATTAATAATTAATCTTCCGATGTTGCCTCTTCATTTCCCTAATAACAATTGTTCTTATAAAATCTCATTAGTCTTCTCGTAGTAGTAAACTGATATTATCGTTAACTTGAATAAACTTGCATGATCCATAAAGACAGATAAAACATTTAGGCTGCAACTATGGATTTTGTGTGAGGTTTTCTTGCCATAAAAGCAGAGATATGATCAAGGAAGAAACACTACGAAATTGCATAAATAACTGCAATTTCTTTAATAGTTCTGAAGCCAACAGTCGAAAATTGAGGGCATGAAATTATCTAGTAGATTGTAATGTTAACTATGGGGAAAAAAGCTAGCAATAAATAACTTCTCGACAACCTAATTACCGGTTGCCCCAATAAGTTCTGAAGCCTCATTATAAGGTCCACCTCAGCGTCCTCAAACTTTCCTGTCTTAAGGGCATGTTTGGATTTCAATGGGGTTAAGGAAAGTTAAGGGAAACTAGGTGAGAGAAGAGAAGGGAAGGGAAGGGAGTTCCCTTCCCTTCCCTTCCCCTTGGTTACACCCTAATTTGGGGATTAACAAATTTTATACTATTAAGGGGTAAACTAAGGGGAACTAGGGTGAATAACTTCACCTCTTAGGGCCTGTTTGGATTTGTAGGGGGTGAAGGGAAGTTAAGGGAAACTGAGAGAAGGGAAGGGAAGGGAAGGGAAGAGAGTTCTCTTCCCCTTGGTTACACCCCAATTTGGGGGGTAACAAATTTTATACTAATAGGGGGTGAACCAAGGGGAACTAGGGTGAATTAACTTCACCTCCTAAGTGTTCCCACTTCCCAAACAAGGTGAATGATTCCCCTAACTTCCCTTCACCCTCATTCCCCTCAATCCAAACAAGCCCTTAAATGTTCCCAAACAAGATGAATGGTTCCCCTAACTTCCCTTCTCTCTTATTCCCCTCAATCCAAACAAGCCATAACGCTCTGACAAAGATAATTCAACCAAATCTTAGCCTGAGCTCTTTGTACACCTATTGAGGCCATCAGCTCCAAAAGAAACTAGCATGTAATCAACAGATAGTTTCTGTAGGAGTTACTGAAGAGTTGATAGGAGTTGCAGCTGACAGTTTAAACAGAGGAACATAAACCCACTTCTCCCAAAAATAAGTTACTTAAAAAATTTGGAACACTAGAACAAAGATAAACATGTGCCAGAAGTTAGAATTTGGGTGCAAAAATAAGTTTATTGCATGATACGGGTTAGGGTTCGGATACAGGACACGGTAAAATCATAAAAAGTTAGGATACGGGAACACACCTATGTATATATATACATATATGAAAATTAATAATATATGAAATCAGTATTGTTTTTCATTCACAGGCTATGAGAACTAAAATCCTTGTGTACCATTTTTATGTTTCTTTTATTGAGTAGATTATCAATTGAAAAACCGCTCATTTTTTAACTACATACCCAAAGTCCCTATAAAATCATACTTAGGGGGTGTTAGTCAATTGGGACATTTTCATGCAAAATGGGATAATTGTTAAAGTGGAATAATGTTTCGCTAGTGGGATATTTTAGTGGGATAACTAGGAACAATTTTGTGAAGCGGGATATTTTGATAAAATAACGTGGGATAAATTTTTATAATCATGAAGTATATATTTATGCATTTTGAAGATATAAATACTATTTATGTATTTTAAACTTACTATTATTGATTGATAATTGCTTACAAGAATGTTCTTTACTATTAAATAATTTTTTGTTAGACTATAAGATATTAACAATTATTATTATTATGATGGTCTAATGATGGTGATAACCATAATAGGAAATAAGTAAAGAAAAAAGAAAAATAAAAAATAACAAAATAAATATGAGTTCTAGTTTTTTACCACCTAGTTCCAAGCTAAAACTTGGAATAATTTGAGAGACTAAAACTCTCATTTTTGTATAGAAAAATGAAAAAAGTGGGATAATTTTGTACCATTATCCTAATTCTAGTTTTGTTAAAGTTCTACTTGACTAACACTGTAAAATTTTATTCTAGTTTTAGTTCTATGTGACTAACACCTTAAAATTTTGTTCTAGGTTTAGTTCTATGTGACTAACACCTTAAAATTTTATCCCACAGATTATCTCAGTTCTAATTTAAAGTTCTAGGTGACTAACCCCCTTATGAACTAGGGATGTGCAAAAATGAATATGTCCTGAGTCTAACAAGTTGCATAATTTTGAGGTTAAGTGTACGATAATACGTTGAAAATTGAGTACACATCTAAATAAATATTTATATGTATCCAAGAAGTGTCCAAGGAGTGTCTGACATAGACATGGATATGAGAAGTGTCGGACACGGATACGACAACCCATATAAAGTGTCCGGGTAACTTTGCTATATACTAAAGTTAATGAAAAAATGAACAGTTGTTGACTACAATAAATTCTAGTGTTATCTATTATAAGGGGTTTTTGTTTTTAGGCCCATTTGTTTACTCAACTTTTATCTTTAAATCCAAGCATTATTACTTGTATCTTTTAAGCCCAATTCTCTTTTTGTATTTATCTTTAAACTCAATCTCCAAAACACAATACTTAAAAAACTTGTATTTATACAGAAACAGGATAAAGTTCCCAAAATACCCCTTTCATTAGCCCATATAAACCCAATTCTCTCTCCTCATTTGCGCCTTTTCAATTTAAACCCTAATTGAAAAACGAAAATCCTCCTTCTCGTGATCGTCCTCGCTACTGTCGCCTACTATCGTCTCCCGTCGCCTGCTGCCGTCTCCCGTCGCCCGTCTCCCTTCGCCGTTGCCGTCGCCCGACTCCGTCGCTCGGAGCCCGTCTCCGTCGCTCGGAGCCCGTCTCCTTGGCCATTGTCCGTCACCCGCCGCCGTCACAGTCCTTGGAGGTATGCTCTAAATCTTCGATAACAATAATGTAGTTTCATATGCGCATCAGGTGATGATCCTGATCATTTCAAAATTTTTTTGGGGTTAGATTTTAGCTTTTTATTCATTTTTTTTGTGCTGAATATGATCACATTTTGGCTATGCGCGGCAACGGAATTAGGTTTCAGTTAATTTTGGCTTAAATCAAAATTGCTAAAAATTGCTAATTGGTATTTTAAATAATATTAATCGCCATGGATTTTGTTGCATGTAAGAGATCTTTGAGACCCGAACGCGAATTCTTGTTTGCATGAGTGACAAAATCTGGCAAATTAATCTTGTTTCATTGCACATGCTCTTTCTTGAGAATTTTATAGTTGCAAAAACCTTTTTTTCACAAATTGATTACAATCAGCATGATTTTCGCGAATCACGTTTAATCCATCTACCCAATGCGAAAACCCCAAATTCGTAGGATGAAAAATGCAAAAAAGATTAATTTACTTGATAAAATCCCAGGATGTTGAACTTGTCGGCCCCATTCTGTTTTCAGTGCAATGTTGTCGACAATCTCTTAGTTCATCTATTCACTTTTGTTCTTGTTTCAGGATGACTGACGAGACTATCCGTTGTTCTGTGTAATTGTTCTTTTTTTTTATATCTGGTTTAAATTGTGTCATGTAGAGTGAATGAAATAATTTTTATATGCGCTGAAGAGCTTTGCTTGTTTGTGAAAAGTCTAGCTTCAAGGTGTGTAGAATCATCCGAATAAGGAATACTTCTTGTCACGAGATAGAAAGTGTTGATGTACCTCAACAACGTGGGTTAGTGTATTCGACTTATCCGTATGTTGTTGTTTTTTTCGTATGTGCTAACACATAGAAACTATATATTGCGGGCCAACAGTGTTATATTGATATTGTAAATATTTAAATTTGTAGTAGCCTGTATTGCGGGGTGTTCTTGATGGCATACATGTTCAGTCTCGTTTCCGGTCAACCAATTTCAATTGACCAAAAGGATTGTGTAAGACATAGAGCTCGTATCGTTGCTCTATTTATATCTGAAGATATATTTTCCATAAGTGTAATGTTTATTGAACCGCTTATATTTAGTCTATTGTTCTTTTGATCCGCTTATATTTTGATTTCAAGATATCAACGTGATCCTCAAGACCAATTCCCCGGATGCTAGATGTCAAATGTGATATCCAATATTTTTTTTATATAAATATATATTTGGAAATTAATTTATAAAGTATTGTCTCAGTATGAAACCTGTGGGACTGCTGTTGGAATTGGTTATGTAAAGTTCGGCCACAATATTGGGACATGTTGTATATAGTTTGTCAATTTTAAGACTGCTGTCAAATGTGATATCCAATATTTTGGAATTACTTGGAGCATTGCATCCAGTTTCTTCTCCCTCGATGGAGCACTCATTTATTTTGTTTTATATAAATATATGTTTGGAAATATATTTTAATTCCGAGGCTCGTGTTTTTGTCTTGTAGGCTAAAATTTCAAAGGTTTGTAAGCTACATTTCAAGTTATAGCATGAAACCTGTAAGTATAGCACGTTATCCTGTAAGTATAGCATGAATTCATAAAAATTATTAAAATTTGTTATGAATTGATAAAAATAAGTTAAATTTGTTATGATTGATAAAAATTTAGTTAAATTTGATTTTAGTATAGAATGATAACCTGTAAGTATAG
>BQKN01061789.1:67013-89997 GCA_022839385.1 Asparagus kiusianus
ACCCGAACGGCGAGAATTTGCACTGCAGAAAACTATAGTTTTGTGCCGACTTCGTACGCACTTTCTGATCGTCTCCAATCTCCGTTTTCGCCGATTTCTTCTTTGGTGAGTAGCCCTACATGTTGCCTATCACCTTCAATTTGTATCATGCTCTAACTCATTCTTTATATCTCTCGGTAACATCCGAAACATCGCTCGGCGGCAGCAGCGAGCAGAAAACAGTGCCGACTTTGTGCGTGTTTTACGGCCACCTCCGGTCTCCGTTTTCACTACCGTCTGCGCCAGTGTGTAGCCCTTTATATTGTCTATCACATGGTATTTTTCTTTCATTTGGGCTCAATTTCTCCCTCTCGTTATATTGTTTCGAATATCGCTCGGCGGCACCGTGGCAATTTCATTCATAGAGATACATTAATACACATTTTCGTTATTTCTTAATTACGATATTTCTCTTCATTCCCCTTCTACTCTACTTCTCCTTACCTTTCTTTTTTTCTTTTCTTCTTCTAGCTAATAGATTAATGTTCTGTGCGTCTCGGCCAGGACGACGAGCTTAATAAAGCTTTTAGTTTTAGAGAGAGGTGAGAGAGAGAGAAAGAGAGAGGAGATGAGAGAGAGAGAGAGGAGATGAGAGAGAGATGATGTGAGTGCTGGGTCAGAGAGGAGAGAGGATAAGGATAGTTTGGGAATTTTACTTTAGCTGGCATGTGATAATTAATAAAAAGGGGCTGCAGTACAAAGTGTCACACTTCAAGGGGCTGATCCACATGGGAAAAATTATGAGGGGCTTTGTCACATGAAGTTTCTGCTTTTGGGGCCTGGACACATTTTTCCCTTTTCTTAAAGAATAGAGGGTTATTTTAATAAAAGGTAAGGGTAACTTGGATATTTTTCGACATCATTTGTGTATGTTGCATCTCTCTGGAAAGTTTTATCACTTTCATTCTTCCATCTTCTTCTTATTTATTGTGTGAATTATATCTTCTTTACAAATTTAAAATTTCATGCACAACCCTTTTAAAGATTATATAACTAAGAAAAAAATGCAACACAAGTAAGCTATATAGTGAAATATTTTAAACAAGAGTCTAAGTTAACATGCATATAACATATAATTTACGTAAGAACTAAAAAATTATACTTTAAAAATTATGTAAATAAATTTATAAAGATCAAATGAATTTTCTTATGTATAGTAGCTTCTGTTCTGCTTCAATCTAAAATTTCGAGAAAATAAAAAGTAAATAAAATTAAAATAAATTTTATTTAAATGCATAAAAAGATAGAAAATAAAATGAATGATATAATAATAATTTTTTAGATTCATAAAAAATATAGATGTATTTTTTAAAAGATTCTTATTATTTTGACGGATGATGTGCATTATGTACATGTATCTGTTTAACAGAAATGTAAATAGACATTAATTGATCATAATATAATTAACATATAGGATTCATGTGGAAATTTAATATTACATACACCGTGCATTAGTACGTGCAAATATGCTAGTCTATTCCTCTATAATAATAAGAGGGTCCAAAGATTCACTATTCATGCTACAATAAATATTATACTAAATTATTATAGCGTCATCACTGTAGCACTACGGATTACTGTATCATTTATAAATATAAACTGTAGCACAGGTGGATTACTGTAGCACTTTGAAAGTATTATATATCATTTAAAAAAAATACTATAGTATTTAGAAAACAAAATTACCGTAGCAGAAATAAATATGGGGGCCCGTGCTTTGCACGGAATGCACACTTGGTTCATCATAAAAGCCAAAAGTTAATATGTGGAATCAGGCGTATTAACAAGAGCCGTGAGAATCTCGTGAAAGTTAGGCCCACTAAGGCCCATATCCCAACTTGAATTTGAAATCCTCTCAGCTCGACGAAATCCACCATCGTGATCCCAACCCCGCCCCCATCTTCATCCCGCTCTCTGTCTCTCTACAATTTCAAAAGAAGTCGATCTTAGTTCGATAACCGCTGCAGACTGAAGAGAGCGAGAGGGGGAAAAAGCAGCAGCAATCAGCTATCTCTTTCTCTCTCCTCCAAGATCTCGCCTTTGGATCCCCCCACGACCCCTGATTCTATAAAGAGGGTTTCTTGGATCTCAAAATGGAAGAGCAACCGCAGATTGTAAATCTCTCTGGCTCTTGATCTCTAATTCCCTCTTTGTGTCTCTCTGATTCTTGATTTGATTTGATTTTTTTTTTGGGTGCGCGCAGCTGGAGGGCGGGAAGAGGATCGAGGCGAGGGATCTTGGTTCGGTTCTGCGGATTGGAGGTGGGTCTTTTTTATAATTTGGTTTTCTTTCTAAAAAAAATGGATTTTTTTATTGATTCGTGGGTTAAAGCTTGATTTTAAAAAAAATTTAATTTTTTGGGCGTGTTTATGAGAACGATGCTATGCTTGGTGAACGACAGCTACCAAGTTTAAGATTGGATGAGAAGTTAATTGAAACTGCACGTTCGAAGATGGGCAATTGTTGGCTGTGTGGTGAGAAAAAGGCAATTTGTCTTCAAACAATAGTCCCACGTTGACTAGTGTAATGAATGGGTAGGTGTTTAAATTACTTCTCTTCTCTTTATCCCTTGAGGGTCCCCAAGAGGGGGTGTTTTGGGCAATCAATTTGTTTGGGCTCTGGATAACACGCTCGCCACACCGCGCACGTGCCCCCCTCCTCGCCACGCCACGCATTTTATTTTTGCCTTTTAACTCGGAAAATCGTGCAACGTGCGGGAAGTTCAAACGATTGCGTGAGTTTTGGAGAACGTGCGAGAAGATTAAGCGGGGAGTTTCAATGGTATAGGGTTTCTAAAACCCTATAAATATAGGCCTAACTCAGTTCGTAAAGAGCAGCGAAAAAGAAAAGCTTTTGTCTTCTTAAAAAACCGAGAGAAATCTCTTCTGCCTTCTCTAAAATCTGTCTACTTTTCTCCCTCTCTAAAATTTGTTGTTATTCATTTTTTTGGGCAATCGTCTTCATCTGAGAAAAAGCTCTATACTCTCGCCCGACTAACAAGGGAGGGAAGCTTTCGGTGATTGGCTTTCGGTGGCCCTTTTTTTTTGAAAGAGGGAAGGAAAGGACGATGTCTTTGTCAAATGGTAGGAAGAAAAAAAAGGAGTACTTAAGCTATAAAACCCCCACCCTCTTCCCTTAACCCATCATCAAATCAGCTTCTGAATCTTCTTAAGAGAGAAAGAGAAGCTCGAGAGAAAAAAGAGAGGCTGAGAGAAAAGTACTCGGTGAAAAAAAAAACTGAGAGAGAGCACTCAGTGAGAAAAATTGAGAGCGATTTTTCAAAGTGAAATTTGGGTTGTGAGTATTTGTGAGAGTGATTGTAAATTTTTCTCCCCTTAGTGAAAGATCTGCAGCAGCCCGTGGACGTAGGTAAGTTTATGTCGAACCACGTAAATCTTGCGTGTCCTTTTATTGCGTATTTATTCGCTTTCTCGTAATCTGGTTATAAGGGAATTTGCGTAGTTTTCCAACAACTGGTATCAGAGCTCTGGTTGTGACGCCTGTCAATCTTCAGCGAGATTACTATTCACATGAATAGTGAATTTTATGAATAGTGAAACTTTGTCAGCGGTACCGATTTGTCGGCAGAGGTGTCTTGATACACGGTGGTTCGCAGAAACAGTCAGAAACGATCCAGAAGGTGCCAGATTCGAGTGGGAGCGATGACTGCAGACGAAGGGAAGGTGAAAATTAAGAAGTTCGATGGTGCGGACTTCGATTTTTGGAAGATGCAGATCGAAGATTATCTATACCAGAAGAAGCTGTATCAACCTCTCTCAGGAAGTAAGCCAGATGACATGAAGGATGAAGAGTGGACTTTTCTCGACAGATAAGCCATTGGAGTTATCCGATTGACGCTATCCCGAAACGTTGCTTTCAACATAACAAAGGAAAAGACCACGGCGAGTCTTATGGCGGTTCTCTACAGCATGTATGAGATGTCCTCTGCCTCAAACAAAGTTCACTTGATGAGGCGGCTGTTCAATTTGCGGATGACAGAAGGCGCTTCAGTAGCTTAACATCTTAATGAACTCAATATAGCCACAACCCGGTTGAGTTCAGTTGAAATTAAGTTTGATAAAGAAGTATGAGCATTGATATTTTTGTCTTCTTTACCAGAAAGTTAGAATGCTACTGTCACAGCTATGAGTAGCTCATCGTGAAGCAATAAGTTAAAACTTGATGATGTTCGTGATCTAGTTCTTAGTGAAGAAATTCGTCGGAGAGAATCGAGTGAAACATCAACCTTTTCAGCTTTACACACGGAGTCTAAGGGGAGAACTTCAGAAAGAAGTTCAAATCGCGGCAAATCAAAATCTAGAAGCTACAAATCTAGACCGGGAAAGAAAGATTTCAACTGCTATAATTGTGACAAGAAGGGTCATTTCAAGAGGGAGTATCGGGCACCGAAGAAAAATACCAGCGCACAAGAGTATGCCAATGTGACTAAGGAAGAAGGTGATGCTATGATTCTAAGCGTCAACAGTCTGATTGAATTATGAATTCTTGATTCAGGGGCATCTTTCCATGCTACCCCATGCCGAGAAATCATGGAGAATTACATTAGCGTGATTTCGGAAAGGTACATCTAGCAGATGATGAAACCTTGAAGATCGTTGGTAAGGGAGATATCCAATTAAAATTATCAAATCAGACCACATGGAAGCTGTAAGGAATGAGACATATTCCTGGGCTTAAAAGGAATTTGATCTCTGTAGGATAGCTTGATGGAGAGGGTTGCTGCACAACCTTCTCAGGTCATGAATGAAAGATTACCAAAGGAGCACTCGTCATTGCTCGAGGTAAGAAAAATGGTATTCTCTATGTAACCTCTAACTTAGAGAATATTATTATAGTAACAGATGTAGATGAAAAATCAAACCTATGACACCAAATGCTTGGTCATATGAGCGAAAAAGGAATGAAGACACTTCTGTCAAAAGGGAAGCTGTTGTATCTGAAGAATGTAAATGTCGGCCTATGCGAGGGTTGCATCTTTGACAAACAGAAGAAAGTCACTTTTGTAAAGATTAGCAAGACGACAGAAAAGTTAGAACTAGTTTATACCGATGTATGGGGACCATCTCCAGTTCCATCTCTTGTAGGCTCACTGTACTATATCACCTTCATTGATGATTCTACAATGAAGGTGTGGGTCTATTTTCTGAAGAAGAAATCAGAAGTCTTTGATACTTTCAGAAAATGGAAGGTCATGGTGGAAAATGAAAGTGGTTTGAAGATAAAGCAGTTAAGGCCAGACAATGGAGGAGAGTACAAAGACAGTAGATTCAAAGAATTTTGCGCAAACAACGGGATCAAGACGAAGAAAACAGTTCCCATGACACAAAATAGCGTAGCAGAGCGCATGAACATAACTTTGAATGAACGTGCCAGAAGCATGAGGATACATGTCGGCTTGTCCAAGTTCCTATGGTCTAAAGCTATCAATACCGTAACCTACCTAATCAACCGCAAGCCCTCAGTTCCCTTAGATGGTGGAATACCGAAAGAAGCTTGGAGTAGAAAAGAGGTAAACCTTTCGCATTTAAGAGTTTTTGGTTGTATCTCTTATGTACACATAGATTCTGCTAAAAGAAATAAAGTTGATGGCAAATCTAACAAATGTGTTTTTGTTGGTTATGGTGGTGATGAGTTTGGTTACCGGCTTTTGGATTATGAAAATCGAAAGATCATCAGAAGCAGAGATGTCATATTCAATAAGAATGCGATGTACAAAGACAGATCAACTGCAGAATCAAGTAGCTCCAATACAAAAGGTGAAACAAAGGAATTTGCTGAATTTGAGGAGATTTCTAAAAATAATGTTCACACTAGTCCTGAAGTGGTTCAAGAAGAACCAAGCACGTCAGAAGTGAGACACTCCTCCAGAATTTCTAAGCCAATCTAGCGTTATTCGCCTTTTTTGCACTACTTGTTGCTGACTGATAGTGGTGAATCAGAGTGTTATGATGAAGCAATGCAGGTGGAGGATTCAGTCAAGTGGGAGTCTGCTATGCAAGATGAGATGGACTCGCTTATATCAAATCAGACATGAGATTTAGCTGAATTACCACCAGGTAAGAAAGCTCTTCATAACAAGTGGATTTATAGGATCAAAGAAGAGCATGATGGGAACAAGCGCTACAAGGCAAGATTGGTTGTCAAAGGCTTTTAGCAAAAAGAATGTATTGATTACGATAAAATTTTCTCTCCGGTCGTGAAACTGACTACAGTCAGACTGGTATTGAAAATTATAGTTGCTGAGAATTTACATCTTGAACAGTTAGATGTAAAAACAGTTTTCCTTCATGGTGATTTGGAGGAGGAGATCTATATGAAGTAACCGAAAGGCTTCATAAATGCAGGCAAGGAAAATCTAGTATGCCTTTTGAAGAAGAGGTTGTATGGATTAAAATAAGCTCCCAGGCAGTGGTACAAGAAGTTTGACAACTTTATGGGCAGCAACAGTTTCACTAGATACCAAGCAGATCATTGTTGCTATCTCAAGAGTTTGACAATAGCTTCATTATTTTATTATTATACATTGATGACATGCTCGTTGCAGGTTCAGATCTGCAAGAGATTATAAATTTGAAGTAAAAATTGTCAAAGCAGTTCTTAATAAAAGATCTTAGCGTTGTAAAGCAGATTCTTGGAATGAGGATCAAGAGAGACACGATGTCACGCACCGCTTCCTAAAATACCGGGGAATCGGAACGTGAACAAGCCCGCGACGTATTAGATTGATGAGAAATATACACTAATAATTTTTTTCTTTTTCTTTTCTTCTCAATCTAATACGTTAAGCGTCAAACAAGAGAATATTAGTCACAGGTCCCCCGATCACAATAGCAAGAATATAATAACAACCTAGAATAAGAAATAAACATATCATCAAAAGTAGATCATCCTAGACATAAAAATATGGGTCAAACATACCCTTATTACAAAAATGGTCCAACTAGGAATAAAAAATACATAGTCCATAATAAAACAAAGTACTACTAAAAATACGAAAATCCATCAACTAAAGAAAAATATGATAAAGAGTTCTAATGTCCCACAACTACTACGGAAGAAAATCACTACGTTTCAGTTTGTTCTTCTACTCTATCGGAAGGATACTCCGGTTGGGTAAACGCCGGCTCTGTTGTATCATCGAACTGGATCTGTTCGTCCCTTAAATCTGACGCACACCAGAGAAAACAGGTGTACGTCAGCGTACATGGCATATGACAAGATCTTACATGAAAAATGTAACGATCGTATAACCCATGCTATGACAGTAATAATACTAATAGGAAAGACAGTGATACATGTAACTGAAAATCTAATAAATCATGATGTAACCCTCATCTAAACATGATAACATACAACTATGTGAATACAGTAATTGGGTCGAATACTAACCATCCTAAAACTCAGTGGTCCATATCTCACACAGAGTCAACGCTCATATCATCGGATAACTCACTGTTCACAAATCCCCTACGTGCATCCAATCCCGCTACACATGCGACTAAAGGACTACACGTAAACCGTTTTTTGCCTGGTCCGAACTCAAGCAAAACTCGGGTGCGAATCAAATTCCCACTAACTAAAGTGATGTACACACTTCACTTTAGCCCTACAAACCAACCCCAGTGATGACACCAACCACTGGCGCGAGCCTGGAAGATACATCAACAGTCACATCCGAACACATGAACAATGACTTCTCCATCCTAACTCTTCTCGTTTTTTCTAAGTCAACCATAATCCTCATTGAAACTCGTGTTCACCGTCTAAACTCAGTTAACACACTCACACATGTCACTAAGTCTGTTCATGACGTAAGAGGCCACTAAGTCATGAACTACTAAGGTTCTTAATCACAACAAAAGACAATAAATAAAACTAATTCTATACAATAATAACATGGCATGTCGAACATGATTAAACAAGTTTGTAAAGCATGAATAATCACTACATTAAAACATGGAATACCACAGTATGAATGCACACATAAATAGGTTTTATTGATAACATACTACTGGATGTCAAAACTTCTCATGTAATCTAATCGTAATTAAATATCCTCTAATATAATAATACGATAAAAAGAAAATTGGAAACCGATGCCGTTTTGCACATGAAATGTCGTGCTTTACGACTATCAGTTATACGTTCTTAATTAATAAATATTCTTTTTCCAAAAATTATTCTTTAAAACTATTTCTCATTTCAACTAATTTAAAATAAAATATTTATGTAATATATATATATTAATTCTTTTCTGCATGAAAAGTAACATTTCCATATTTTATAAATTACCTTTAATTTATTTATTTTTTCGATAATATTTCGTAAATTCTAATTATAACACCTAACTTGTCATTTCATGTTCGTAAATTCTTCGATGTAATTACACAAAATTATTAATGTCTCATAAAATCTAATTATAACACATGCTCGTCATTTCATGCTCGTTAATTCTCAGATATAATTACCGCAAAAATATCTCAGTATTATTACGAAAATACTATCTAATGCTATTTATCAACATTCCACGCTAAATATTCACAATATGCACATTATCACCATTATCATATCTAACTAATCATTTAATTGATAATAATTATAAAACAAAACATATTTAGAGGCGAGATCTTGCCTCGGTACGTCGAACGAGTCGACGTTGACGGCACGGGTCAGATTTGACGCGGAGGAGCGCGGCGGCGAACTCGGGTCGGCGTTGGGCATCCGCGAGCTCGGGTCGGGGCTGACGGCGAACTGGAGGCGCGGCTGCTGTGGCACGGCGAGCGGCGGCGTAGGGGGCTGCTGGAGGTGAGCTCGTCGGCGTGAGGCGGAGGGCGACGTGGAGGCTGTCGGAGGGGCTGTGGGGGAGGCCGACGGAGAGGGGGAGGCGGGTTTGGTGGCTGGGGCGGCTGCAGGAGGTGGGTTGGGGTGGTGGTCGTGCTTGGAGGCGGAGGAGGCGCGGGTTAAGGTGGACGACGACGCTGGATCTCAGTGGGAAGGTGGTCGGAGACGAGGTGATTGAGGGCGGTGTCGGGGAGAGAGAGAGGTGCAAGGGGGTTTGGAGGCATTGTGGGGGAGGCCGACAAAGTAGGGCAGGTGGGTTCGGTGGCTGGGGCGGAGATCCGGGCAGAGGGGCTGCTCTCGGTTGGGGGAGGCGTGAGGGTGTGGAGCGGCGTAGAGGAGATGGTAGAGGTGGTAGGCGTGGGCGTGGGCTGAGGAGGCGGTGCTGGAGGCTCGGCCGACGGGGGACGAGGAAGCAGCCTGAGGGAGATGAGAGAGGAGAGATGATGGTAGCGGCTGTATTCGTGAACATGAGAGGGTTTTGGTTACGGGATATTTATATACATATATAATATTAGGGTTAGGGTTAGGTATTTAAAACAAAAATCATTAAAATAAATAATTATGAGTATTTAAAAATTAAACTAATTACGAAATAATTATCTACAAAAAAACGTATCATTTGTATTAATACAACTGCTGATATGCAACTGAAGAAATAATACTATAAATTGTACAATTAAACAAGAATAATTAATAAAACATATAATTACTTATTTTAAAAATTAAATAATTATGGAATAATTATCTACGCAATAAAACGTACCAGTTGTGCTAATACGACAGTTGATACGTAATAATTTAAAATAATACAATAATTTACACAAATAATATGAAATTAATAATTCAACATAATACACCAAATAATACGTAATAGTAACAATAATACAATATATTATTTAAAATAATACATAATAGTAACAATAATACAACAGATTAATTCTAGAAATTTTTACCGCACAAATTTTTTTTATAAATATTAAAATCATTTAAATAAATATAAAATTTAGACTTTTAAATCATAGAAAATTCTAGAAGGCCGAGAAAAATATCAATACTCATCTAAAATAATAATTAAATATTTTAAAATACTAAAAAATTATTTTAACTAGTATTAAATTTTACGGTCATTACACACGAAGTCTGGGACTTTGATGTTATCACAAGCTGAGTACATCAACAAAGTACTCTCTAGGTTCAATATGTAAGATGTTAAACCAGTGGGTACACCTTTAGGTGTTCATTTCAAACTTTCCAAAGAGCAGTCACCGACGACAGAGGAAGAGCATGCACACATGGCGAATGTTCCGTACGCCTTAACAATTGGAAGTCTGATGTATGTCGTGGTTTGTACAAGACCAGATATTGCTCAAGTAGTGAGAGTTGTTAGTAGGTACATGAATGATCCGGGCAAGGTACATTAGGAAGCAGTCAAATGGATCTTCAGATATCTACGGGGCACCACAGGTAAAGCATTTTGTTTCAAAGGTGAAGATACAATAGTAACAAGTTATGTGGATGCTAATTTAGCAGGAAATGTTGATGACAGAAAGAGCATTATATGGTATGTCTATACTCTAGGAGGTACTATGGTGAGTTGGGTTTCTCAACTGTAGAAGATAGTTGCTTTCTCCACAACTGAAGCAGAATATGTCATTGTTATAGAAGCTAGTAAGGAAATGGTTTAGCTTTAACGTTTCTTGGATGAGTTAGGCAAGAAACAAGAAGATAATGTCTTATATTGCAACAGTCAAAGTGCTATTCATCTAGCGAAGAATCCGTCTTTTCTTCCAGAACGAAGCACATACAGATGCGGTATCATTTTATCCGGTCACTTCTGGAAGATGGAATTTTTGAACTTGAAAAGATCAGTGAAGCTCAAAATCCGACAGACACGCTGACAAAAACGGTGACTACTGACAAACTAAAGCTGTGTTCAACTTCAGTTGGCCTGCAATAGTATCAAGACCGAGAAAGAGTTGCTGCATAGATCGAGATGTGAAGATAGATTGAAATCAGTCTTTAAGTGGGAGATTATTAGTCAAAAAGGGAGGGAAGCTTTTAGTGATTGGCTTTCGGTGGCCTTTTTTTTGAAAGAGGGAAGAAAAGGACGATGCCTTTGTCAAATGGTAAGAAGAAAAAAAAAGGAGTACTTAGGCTATAAAACCCCCACCCCTCTTCCCTTAACACATCACCAAATCAGCTTCTGAATCTTCTTAAGAGAGAAAGAGAAGCTCGAGAGAAAAAAGAGAGGTTGAGAGAAAAGTATTCGGTGAAAAAAAAACTGAGAGAGAGCACTCAGTGAGAAAAATTGAGAGCAATTTTTCAGAGTAAAATTTAGGTTGTGAGTACTTGTGAGAGTGATTGTAAATTTGTCTCCCCTTAGTGAAAGATCTGCAACAGCCCGTGGACGTAGGCAATTTTGTGCCGAACCATGTAAATCTTGCGTGTCCTCTTATTGCGCATTTATTCGCTTTCTCGTAAATCTGGTTATAAGAGAATTTGCGTTGTTTCCCAACACCGAGTACAGAGGCCGTCTGTTTCCGGGGGTTTTTACTGCTAGAGAGAGGATCGACTGTGCCAGGGCAATAGACGAGTCTTCAATCTTCTAGGACAGTACTATGCGCGAGTGCTACCCCTATCAGGCCAATTTTTTCTGTTTAATCTATTTTTCAGATTTATATGCATGCTAATAAGTTGAAATTTGACAGCAATCTAGAAGATTGACCTATAATTATTAAACCCGAAATTATTGTGCTTACTATTAATAATTATAATCTGTTCATCAGAAATAATTTTAATCTGTAATTAATTACAGTTAATTGCTTTTAATTGTTTATCAATTAACTGTTAATTACTGTTAATTGCTTTTACCTTGTAATTAATTTAATTGTTAATCTGTCACTGTTAGAAAATTAATCCGAAAAAATTAATATTTTTGAATTATTGCTTAAATTGCTAATTACTATTTCAAAATTAAATTGTTCTGTTCATAATATATATTGTTCATATTTACTGTTCAAATATCAACTGCTTAGACTGCTAGTAATTTTACTGATTAATATTACTAGTTTATAAATAAACTGTTTTACAAGCACCCTTTGCAAATAATTGACCACAATAAAATCTTGAATCAAATACATACCCTAAAATCATACTCCTAAATAACTAGTTGATTGGTATTGACAAAACTTTTATTCCTATCAGATTTCAAATACATAGACTAGTTAACTTGAGTCGGATTTATGACAAATCCTGATCATTCTATGAGTGTCAAACCTGAGAAGTTTACTAGTGTTAATTACAAACGGTGGGTTAATCAGATGAGATACTGATTCACTATCCTAGGACTCTTATCTGCAATTGACACTCCTGAATCTTCATCCATTGAATCTCAACCCATGACCTCCAACTCTCCTGTTTATGGTCCTGAACATGAACAACCTACTCCTTCCACTTCTGCTTCTGGTGCTAGTTCATTCTCTAGTCCTATGAAGCCAGAAGAAATAAACTATCACTGCTGCCATAGGATCCTTAGTGCGCTTGCGGACAATCTATATGATATATTATGAGTTCAAAGTGCTAAAGACCTATGGAATGCTCTTGATGCAGAATATGACTTTGATGATACCGGAATTCAGCGTTTCACTTCCTCTTCCTTCAATAAGTTCATGATGGTTGATGACAAGCCTATAAATGAACAAATTCATGAATTCCAAGATTTCATTCGTCACCTCCAATCAAAAGGAAACGTCTTTACTGATGATTTTAAAGTTTCCTATCTGATTAACAAACTTCCTCATTCCTGATCTAGATTTGCTGGAGATCTCTGACACAAGCAAGGAGATCTAACATTAAATGAAGCTCTCAAGGCTATTCGCATTGAAGACCAGCATAAACAAAATTCCAAAACCAATACTGAAATGAAAACTAAAGTAAACTTGGTAGAGGATAAGTCTAAATCTAAGAATTTCAAACCTAAAAGGAAAAAATTCAAGAAAAACCAACAATCATTTAATAAACCATCTTCCAAATCAAATTCTAATTCTTTCAGCCATAAGTCTGATGGAAAGTTCTGCTATGTCTGTGGTAGAACCAACCACTTGGCTCCTAACTGCTTTTATCGGAAGAAAGAATCGGTAAAACCTGCTCCAAAAGAAAATGGATCTAACAAAGTAAACATGATTGAAGAAAATCCAAATTCCTTTAGGTTAGCCTCTTCGTTCTATCTTGTAAATTCTCTTACTTCCTCCTCTGATTAGTGGTTGGATTCTGGAGCTAATATTCACGTTTGCAATGATCGCTCTGGGTTTTTAACTTATCAGGAATCACGTTGAGGAAGCATAAGGTTAGCAGATAACTCCACCAAACAAATAATTGGAAGTGGATGCATAGAGCTTACCATGACTTCTGGAAAAGCTCTAAATCTGCAAGGCGTTCATCATGTTCCTTCTCTCCGTCAAAACTTGATCAATGAATCTTTTCTTCTTAGAGCTGGCTTTAGGATTGTAAATGAATCCAATAAATTTATGATTACAAAGAATAATGTATTCATAGGAAAATGTTTTATTTATAATGGTATTTTCAAACTCAATGTAATCAATTACAGTTCTAATAAAATTTTTGAATCTTTTGTTGCACAAATTGTTAAATCTTGTGATGTTTGGTATGGACGACTTGGGCATATAAATTTTTAAACTTTGTAGAGAATGATTAAGTTGAATCTCATTCCTAAATCATCTTATGATCCCTCATCTAAGTGTGAGATTCGTGTTCAAGGGAAACACACTAAGAAACCTTCAAGTCTATAACTAGAAACTCCGAACCCCTCGAATTAATTCATAGTGATGTGTGTGACTCAAACCGAGTTCTCACCCGAGGGGGTAGGAGATATTTTATGATATTTATAGACGATCACTTCAGATATTGTTACACCCTATCTTCTCAAAACTAAGGATGAAATTTTAGATAGGTTTAAGGTGTATAAAACTGAATCTGAGAACTAACTTGAAAAGAAGATCAAGATTTTAAGATCTGATCGTGAGGGGAGTATACATCAAATGAAATGACTGAATATTACCAAAAGCACGATATTATTCATGAGGTAATTGCTCTCTATACACCAAAGTCTAACGGGATAGCTGAACGAAAGAACAGAACCCTTATGGACATGATGAACTATATGTTACTCAGTTTAGAAGCACCTGAAAATCTCTGGGGTGGAGCTCTTCTTTATGCTTGCTTCATTCTCAATAGGATTCCCCACAAAACTTCTGATATAACTCCTTATGAATATTAGAAGGGGAGAACTCCTAGATTAAACTTCTTCCGGATTTAGGGTTGCTTGGCTACGGTAGTTATTCCCGAACTTAAGAAGAGGAAAATTGGATCTAAGACTGTTGATGTTGTATTTATTGAATATGCATTAGATAACAATATTAACAGATTTCTAGTCATTAACTCTGAAATCAACGACATATTCAACAATACTATCATTGAAACAAGAGATGCAGTCTACTTTGAAAACATCTTTCCTTTCAAATCCAAAATCTCAGAAAATCCTAGATCATCTCTTCTTTCTCATCTACCATCTTCTAGTTCTTCTCAACCTCTAGATATTGAAGCTCGAAGAAGTAAAAGAGGTAAAATTCAAAAGAATTTTGAAGAAGACTTCTTTACATTTCTTGTTGAAGGTGATCCAAGCTAATTTAAGAAAGCAATAGATTCTCCTGAATCTCCTTTCTGAAAAGAAGTCATTGATAATGAAATAAAATCTATAATGAAAAATCATATTTGGATACTCACTGACTTACCTTTAGGCTATAAACCTGTTAGTTACAAGTGGATATTCAAGAAGAAACTTAGAGCTGATGGTTTCATTGATAAATATAAAGCAAGATTAGTAGCTAAAGGATATACTCAGTAAAATTGCATCAATTCTTCGATACATATTCTCCTGTAGCTCGAATCTCAATTATTTGAGTATTATTAGCCTTTGCTACTATTCATAAGTTGATCATACATTAGATGGATGTCAAGACTGTTTTTCTGAATGGTGATTTAGATGAAGAAATCTATATGAACCAACCTGAAGATTTTATTGCCAAAAGTCAGGAAAATAAAATCTGCAAACTTATTAAATCTCTGTATGGTCTAAAACAAGCTCCTAAATAATAGCACCAGAAATTTAACAAAGTCATTGCTCAATATAGCTTTACTGTGAATGAACATGATAAGTGTGTTTACACTAAAGTGATAAACAATGACCATGTCATCCTCTGTCTCTATGTTGATGATATTATTATCTTTAGAACAACTCTTGAAGTAATCTTAAAGGTTAAGGATTATCTCTCCAAGAATTTTGACATGAAAGACTTAGGTCTTGCTGATATGATACTTGGAATGAAAATCACTAGAGACACTAGAGGAATATCATTGAGTCTCTCTCATAGTATTGAGAAAATGCTAATCAAATTCAATTTTCATAACTCTAAATCTGTCTCTATACCTTATGACTCTTCTATATTTTTGAAGAAGAATGAAGGTGAACCTGTCTCCCAGCTGAAGTATTCTTAGCTGATTGGATCTCTCTTGTGCATATCCAACTGGACTAGATCTGATATATCTTATGTTGTTGGGAGACTGAGCCGATATACCAGCAACCCTAATAAAGATTATTAGATTGCCTAAGAGAGTATTTAAATACTTGAAATGCACAGTTGACTATTGCTTGACTTACACTGGGTATCCTGATGCGATAGAAGGGTATAGTGACGCTAATTGGGTCACGAATTCTAACAGTGTAAAGTCTACATCAGGATATGTATTTCTGGTGCAACTGTACCCTAGAAATCCTTTAAGCAAACAATAATTGCCAAAAGAACTATGGAATATGAATTGATTGTACTTGATACCACTTGCATAGAAGCAGAATAGTTAAAAGATCTACTCTCTGAACTACCTTTGGTCCCAAAACCCTCTCCTCCAATGTCTATTCACTCTGATTATAGATTCACCATAGAGCTTCTAAACCAAGTGCATGTTAATAAAAAACTTAACAAACATATTCAAATAAGATATAAATCTGTACAACGGTTGCTAGGCAAAGTTGTGATTCTAGACTTTGCAAAGTTTGAAAAGAATCTTGCTGACCTATTGACTAAGGGTCTATCCAGGAGTGTGGTTTTGAATTTATCGAGGGAAATAGGGTTAAGCCCATAGATGAGGTCACTGACAGCAGGAACCCAACCTTTATTTGGAGACGCAGTCCTAATGTAGGTTCAATGTGGTAGAAACAAGCTAGACTAGTGACACTCGTGTGAAGCATCGACCTAAATATATTCATATATTATTATGGTAGCATCTGCTACTACCCTTCTCTATGATGATAATGCTCTTATAATACAGCTGGTTAGGTTGAGTTTTACTCTTAATAAGTCTAACACATGTATTGTGGAGGGTATGATACCTAGCTGTGGTATCCTTGAAGGAGTTACCTACGTGAAAGGAACCGTGATGACCGCGGTTAGGGAGGGAGGCAGGATAACCCCTAGAAACTCTCATGAGTCGGTTATTGTGAGCATAGTCTTTAACGCTCAACCCGTTTTACTCAATAGATGAAGACGTATTGTGTGTGGTTTCATCAATACTTGGTACAATAGGCCTAATTCAAGGCCTAGTCCATTATGTCCCTCAGGTTGCGATGAACCCACTAAGAAAAAGTTCAAAGCCGAAAGCTACCTCTCCTGAATTCATGATACGAAAAGTTACCCAACCTATATTTGGTTTGTGATTTATTGATTTATTTTTGAGTTTTTCAGTCAAACTTTGCCTTTTGTGGGGGACTGTTGGCTGTGTTGTGAGAAAAAGGCAATTTGCCTTCAAACAATAGTTCCACATTGCCTAGTATAATGAATGGGTAGGTGTTTAAATTGGTTCTCTTCTCTTTACCCCTTGAGGGTCCCCAAGTGTTGACTGTTTTGGGCATTCAGTTTGTTTGAGCTCTGGATAGCACATGCGCGCTCGCCTCGACTCGCCTCGCCGCGCATGCGCACGCCCGCCTCGCCACGCCACGCGTTTTATTTTTGCTCTTTAACTCGGAAATCATGCAACGTGCAGGAAGGTCAAATGACTGCGTGAGTTTTGGAGAACGTGCGGGAAGTTCAAACGATTGAGTGAGTTTTGGAGAACGTGCGGGAGGATTAAGCGGGGAGTTTCAAAGGCACATGGTTTCTAAAACCCTATAAATACAATCCTAACTCAGTTTGTAAAAGAGCAGCGAAAAAGAAAAGTTTTTGTCTTCTTAAAAAACCGAGAGAAATCTCTTCTACCTTCTCTAAAATCTGTGTACTCTTCTCCCTCTCTAAAATTTGTTGTTATTCATTTTCCTTTTGGGCAATCGTCTTCATCTGAGAAAAACCTCTATACTCTCGCCCGAGTACAGAGGTCGGCTGTTTCCGGGGGCTTTTACCGCTAGGGAGAGAGGATCGACTGCGCTAGGATGATAGGTGGGTCCTCAATATTCTAGGACAGTGCTCAGCACGACTGCTACTCGTATCAGACCAATGTTTTCTGTTTAATCTATTTTTCGGATTTATATGCATGCTAATAAGTTAAAATTTGATAGCAATTTCGTCACTATCTCAAATTTGAAGTTATGATGTTATAGGGAATACCAGCTTTATACAATGCTTAGGGTAAATTTCACAAAAAACCACCTTAAGTTCGGCCGGGTTTCAGATGAACCCATAAACTTTTAAAACTGTCACTTAACTCCCCTTAAGTTTGGGTTGTTTCAGAAACTTCCAAAATGATTTCAATTTCCTCAACTAACCCCTCTAATGGTGTTAGATGAACTAGTAAATAGACCGAAAAAACCCTTTCCATATCAACACTCTAATTGTTAAATTAAATTAATCATTAAATAAGTTAATTAAATCCCTTATAGAATTACCTTATAATTATTAAAAATGACATCAATAGATTTTTTTCATTAGCGTCATTTTGGTCATTTCAACGTAACTGCTTTTCACGTGCACAATTAGATCTAAAGGTGTTGGTTGGGTATGGGGGTTACCTTGCAAAACTTAAGGGGTTAAGTGATATTTCTAAATTTTAGGGGGTTATCTCAAAAACAATCAAACTTGAGAGGGTTTTGTGAAATTTTAAATGTCCTTCCCTTACATTGAAACTCTGAAATTATGGTAAGGACTGAGGTTTATAATTTTATACTCTTAAACATATCCCTTCAGGCATCATTTTCGTGAGTACTACCCCGGACTCAAGCATCCATCTTTTGTAATCTACTTTATTCGTGGTTGGTGGGATTTGAACCTGTGTTGCCCAGATATTACTTTAAAATTTCCTTCTATCGCACCAAAACTCCACAAATCTGTTGGGGGCTGTGGGTCATAAGCTTATATTTGAACGTGATAAAACTATAGTCCTCAACCCTCACCACAACTTCAGGGTTTTGGTCTAATGGAAGAGACCTTTTAATACATAGCGTGCTTTTAAATGGATGGGCCTGTATTGATAATATTGTTTAGCTCTTCTACATTATGAGATAGGTAGTTGAGACTGCTGAAATTCTGCTAGCTTAATACAAGGTTTGATATTCAATGGTAGGTTATGAAGGTCTCTTGCGTAGTTGGAGGAGTTCTGTTTGAGCTAGAGAGGGCATATTATAGTAACTACGACAGCATCCAAGACCAACTGTTGAGCTTTTGTTGCAGAATACAGGAACTTACCCCAAAATCCACTATGGAGTCTTGAAGTGGAGGTGCTTGATAGAAAGCCATATCTAAATATTATGTTTGGGATATGCTTGGGTAGAACAAATGACGGCAAGTTGTGAGCTTGTAGTCAATATTAGATGCAAAGTCTATAATTGGTAAATTGGTAATTGGTAGACGCAACCTTCATGATCTGTTCAATTTCTTGATCGATTTGACTTGAAATTCTAGAAATTCATTCTTATCTTGATTTATGATATGCACTTGTGGTAGCTTATGGCACTGGAATCTAGTTTACGTGGTTGTTAGTGATGAATTATGTTACCAATATCCAAGCAAGCTGATTCGGGAAATTTATGAACTACTCTGGGAGATCAGTCTGTAATTATACTTAGTAGGTTGAGGGTGACTTTGATCAGTTTGAAATAAAGCAACTGGAAATATTAGTTTTGAATCATTCTGAAGAGTTAATAGCGTGTAACTTGGTATCTTGAAGATCATCAGCAACATGATATAGTTTATCTCAACAAAATCTGAGTGATTCAATTATCAGTTGATGAAAATACTCCCTACTATGTGCATAGGTATTCACTGGTTGCCCGCAAGGGGTCCTAATTAGTCAGCTCTTGCTTTAACACACTAATGCTGGTGAATACCAATATCTTTTTCGCATTCAATAAAAAAGGAAGATGTCATATGTTCTGATATGCATGGATGACATCGTTTTGCTGACTTTTCTAAGTTGGTTGCATTTCTTCGTTAGCTGAAGGAAATATGTTCCTTTTTTATCCTCAGTAAGAATCTGGGGGTTCATTTTCCTTGTTTGTATAGGTACTTCAATAAGTATGCAACAACACCGAAAATATATGCTTACTTATGGTTTCATTTGTTCATACTGATTACTAAACTATTAAATTTAACCAGGAATGCAAAAATGTTCAAACTTAACAGAAGCTGAGGTAGATAATCATCAGGGCAAAGAAAAGGAAACTTCCCAAAACACAAGTACTGCATCTCTACATTCAAATGAACCAGTACAATTAATGACACATGGTAATCCTGTCGCACCATCAACTAGTGCGTGTTTGAGTTTAAGCCTAGCTGGTATCCTTCAGTCTTCTGCCAACCCGATAAAAGCTGATAAACCTGATTCCCAGAAGATGATCTTCACAAATCTCAACTTGGACCTCAATGAAAAACCCTTTCAGCATGATAAGAAGTTGGAACAGTTGAGACCTACAGATGCATCAGAGTGCAGTAGCACCAATGGTCCCTCGCACGAGAGTAATCCGTTAAAATTGTGGAGGGAGATGAAGCAGAACGGTTTCCTCTCATCCTCTCATGGAGGCATACCTGTTCCGAAGCGAAGGGGGCGTCCACCTAAAAGGAAAAAAGATGACGGGCTCCTGAAAAAGAGTGATATAACAAAACTAGAATATCCAAACAAGTATTCTAAGGATTCTGCTCCTACTGGGCTGCTCTCTGGACTGGATCCCAGGATCATTAGACATGTGAGAAATAAGAAGCAGGTCAATTCTATACTAAAGGCCGTAGTGGAATCTGAAAGAAGTGATGCCCAAATGCAGAATATGAATGCAAACCAAATTGGAAGTGAAAGTGAGGATGTTATATCCCATAGTTCAGCTGGAGATCGGTCCAGTTTATATTACAGGCCTTTGTTCTCTGGTTCAGATCATGGAAGTTCTACCTTACCACGATTGATCCTGGAAGATGATGATGACTCTCTTAATTTGAAATTGTCATCTGCTGTTTCTATTGGGTCAGAGAATGCTAGCAATACGTCCAATGATGAATTCTCTGCAGACTACGATACCATTGCTTCTCTATCGATGAAAGGTTGTTCTCTTCAACAGATTTAACTGCAAATATTCACAAACCTTGGAGAATAGCTAATAGGAAATTCTTCTCCTTCAATTGTAGGTGCTTCCGTAGCTTCTCAATGGTTGGACCTCCTACAACAGGACATCAAAGGACGGCTTGCTGGTAAAGTTCTATTTTATTAAAGCTCTATAGTTTATTGATAAGTGTGTATTTGTTGTGTAAACTAATTCTGTTTGATTATTGATGCAGCACTACAGCGTAGTAAGAAAAGATTGAGGAACGTTTTTCAAACTGAACTGCCTTACCTATTATCAGTGGAGTTATCTGATCGAGAAAAAGATGGATATTTTGAACATTCATCTGAGAGTGCGTGTTCAATGAAGGCAAGTTTGGATGTGCACATGGAGAAATGGAAATCTATTTTCAGTCAAATGGACAAAGCACTGTATGAGGAGGGCAACCACCTTGTGAGTATTGCCTTTCGATTCTAACTGCATCAACTCAAATTATTATTCTTATAAGAAAATCTATATGGTTAACATCTGAATTAGTTTTAGAATTTATCCTGGCTTAGCTAATGGAGAGTTAGATATGGAAAGTATGGTGTCTTAGTGACCAGTGACCACTATTTTTCCCGTTGTTCCAATTTACTCAATGAATCCTTACTATTAGAAATCCTAGAGGTTTATAGACAGATGTCATTTCTTCATTGTTATTGTCAAAGTCCTGCCACCAAAACCCCGAAGGCGTGGAGAGGGTTGAGGGTTATAATTTTTACACTCCTAATTGACATGCCCTCGGAGGCTGGGGACCCTTTCATGTGCCAAAAACGACTGGACACGAAAATCTTTTTATTTTTTTTAATCCGATTTAGAAATTTGTGGCCGCTAAACCAAAACTCCTAAGTTGCAATAAGGGTTGAGGTTATAATTTTGTACTTCAACAGATATATTTGATCTGTATAAAACATTACATTATATGTAATTTCTTGGCTTTAGAATTCATTTTCACCTTCTTAAAGAAGGAAGCCGTTGGAGACGAATGAACATTGATGATCCGTTTCCTGATTAGGAGAGCTGGCTGAAGCAAGTCCAAGTCATGCAATCACACTGTGAAGGAGGACTGAAGTATTTCGGTACAAGTCTCACTATGTCACTAGCAGAGGAATTCAGGTCAGTAGTTTTTTTTGTATATTAAGTTGCAATTTAGCATCTTCATAATTAAGTTTATGTACCTACGGGCATTGAAAAAAAAAAATCTGTCTGCGTGTCAGATCAAAAAATAAAATAAAATACATTTTGCGATAAATAGTACCGATTAGATTTTCAAGTAGTCTGTAAATACTCTAACCAAAAAGTTATCAAAATTTTCAGCGGGCTAAAGAAAGCAGAGGCTATAGAGAGGGTAAACGCGGTGAGGGCAGCTGCGGCTTCCATCTACTCCACAAGCAACTTGATCATGTCTGAAGAAAATGTTTCTGGCTTCTAAATTCGTTTAAGCCTTCACACTTTTATACCTTCTAATTATGGCAGCGCCATTTTTTCGCTATGTTTACAGTGTCTGTATTGTTTTACACCACATTTTCCCAGTCTTTCTTCTGATCACCTTGTAAATTTCATCATTCACGTGTAAACTATTATTAATTTTGTCTCTTTTCATAATGTTGTGGGATTGCAAATTGCCAACGGGTTTTCTACCTATAAACCCAAAACATTACCCGAATTAACTTTAAATCCACTTTGAATTTACAGTTTGACACGTGATGTAAGTAGCTATTTTTAGACTCGTTCACTTCTAAAATTATTCTTAGGCACTAAATACTCCATTGAATTAACTTTGAATTCACTGTTTGACACATGATGTAAGTAGCTACAACACTAAATACTCTGTCGAATTAACTTTAAATCAACTTTGAATTTACAGTTTGACACATGATGTAAGTAGCTACAAAATGTTTTTGTTGTAACTCGCTAGAAGAAATTTTCAAAACCAACCCATACTAAGTTTTTATTTTCAAAACCGACTCATTTTTTTTTATTTATCAAAATCGACTCACTTTTTGCCACGTCAGCTTAATCTCATTCCTAAACAGTCGGGGTTGCCTAAACAGTCGGGGTTGGCAATCCCGACTGTTTAGAAGGTTGTTAAACCCTAATTAGAAGTCTTAAACCTGGTTTTTGCTATCCTAAATAGTCGGGGTTGGCAACCCCGACTAATTAGAAAATAAGATTAAGCTGACGTGGCAAAAAGTGGGTCGATTTTGATAAATAAAAAAAAAGTGGGTCGGTTTTGAAAATAAAAACTTGGTTTGGGTTGGTTTTGAAAATTTCTTCTAACTTGCTATATATATAGAGAGAGAAGTTTTCTGATGCGAACACAGTTTGGCACAGCAACAGTGCGAAATTTGCACAGCACCGTTGGATTTCAGTAGAATAACAGTGACCATTGGATCTCTCTTTTTAATCCCCAATTCCCAAGTTACTGTACCCTCACCCTCTCTCTTCCTCCAG